>JANEYF010000726.1:0-280000 GCA_029963845.1 Rhamnusium bicolor | reverse complement strand
AATTTCCTCACTTTGAGGGGTGAGGAAGTAAAATAGATATTTTCATTAAAATTTAACTTGACCTATTTCCTTATTTAAAATGTTTAGCATAACTAAAGGGTTGATCTCTCAATGTATTAAATTTATTCGGTTAATAGTTTCCTTGGATATTGTTATCAATTTGTTTACTGACACTGGCTTTCAGGGCTCGCTAGAGTTCGCCCTAGTAATAGCCTGCTCGCCCAGTAAAGAATCACTTTCCGGTTTTGTTACGTAAATAACTATAAAGGATTAATTTTGACAATGCCTTCTGTACTGTTGAGACTTTTTTCAATTTTCAATATGTGATCCACAAATTTAAAATATTTTATTTACCTGCGTCTCTAGACTGATAACATCCTGGAGGATCTTGCATGTTGAATGGCAGTGGAAGCGGCGCGTCTTGCTCTATGCAGTGCATGAAAAGTCCCTGTCTCCATCCGGCGGCCATTAGCCAATCAGTTGAGGCTAGACCCATTATCATTAAAATTATCACTATGAGTCCGCATATGAATGCTATCACCTGGAAAAAAATTAACTAATTAGAAAAGAATGGATTTTATCATATTTGCTCTAAAGTTAACCTTGGTTGTAATAACATTTAAGTTTTGAAAAAAAAAATATTACAAAAGTATTGGTCATCTGAAAAACAACGTAAATCATGTCGCTTTATCTGGTATTACATCAGGATATTCTACAGTAAAATAATATTAGGATTACGTTTTTCATAGATAGGCAAGGGCATACAGAATAACATACCAAAAGTCCCCTGCGATGAGTGTTGGGCATTAACCACCATGTTGGAAAAAATACACAAAATTAATTTTTGCAAATCAGCTTTGGGTTTTTCTTCGAAAAAAAAAAAACTGAAATAAGTACAACAAATTAAAGATCACCACAAAAAAATGTTCTATACATTTTTCCTCTGGGGCTGTTCCTTATCACAGAAATTGCATTGAAAGCTAATGTTACATTAATTATTGATAATTTTCACCAAAATAGATGAAATAAAATTATACAGATTTCCACATCACACCAGAGGTACGTACCGCTTTTTTTACGTGATATTCTCTTGTGGGCCTACTGCACGATACCGCGCTTAAAATTATTATTATCAATCATCCTCATTTGAAACAATATAGGAACTACTTGGTCGTAACCCCCCGAGGCCTAGAAAAATTGATGAGGGATGTTAGCTTTGAAAACCTTCTTCCATCATCATTTCTTTAGAAGAATCTGATTCTGATAAAGTAATGATGATCGAGGGGACTATGACTAGATTTTGGCAAGTATATTTTTAAATTACAAAGCATAAACATATTTTTTCGGTTTTTTGTGGCTGATCTCTATCGGGCATTATCAAAATTTCACTTTTAATAGGTGATAGAGACAAAAATGATCTTAAACGCATAGAACATTTTTTAAATATTGTTTCACCACTGGACTGTGTAGACTGGTCAGATGAGACTAGAATTGTACGAGAACGGCCGGAAATATTCTGGAATGTTCTATACCGTGTGAATGGATGTATAAATAAGACGCATGGTGGGCGGAGCGTTTTTTGAATGAGGATTCTACTGTTCATAAAATTGCGGGAGTGATTCTTCTAAAAGCATTTATTATCCTTTCCTTCAAATTTTGGATTGTTGTTGGTATGATGTTTTTATGGGCATCATGTAACATGCTTATTATAATACCTTCTCTTGAATTTTTTTGAAAAAAAACCCCTCATTTTTAATTTTTTTGCTGAATTTTGCAGTTATTGTTCAATAAATTGAAAGTGGTCACAAATGTCCATAGGAATGAAAGTACAAAAAATGTTCGTTTTTCGATCCTATATCACATCGTCCAAAAATATATAGGGTGTTCCATTTGAAAAAATTTAGAAAAATTCAGTTCAAAAAGTTGAAAACTTAAAAATCCTTTTTGGCCATCCTGTATACTTTTAAGAAGTGAAGATGGCTGAGTGTCATGACACAGATGTCTCATAACTGGTACTAACATATTTTTTCTTAAAATCTATTTTTGTGATTGTAGTGATATTTTTAATACACGTGTAAATGGTATAATTTCAACAAAAAAAAAATCATTACATCCAAGTGGTTGGGAGAAAGTCAATAAATACAGCAGTGAAAGAAGGCCACAAAGAGATTTCAAAAAAATGTTCTGATATACATGGCATTTCATTTAAAAAAAATGTTACTTGGCCCTGTAGAATCGTCACTAGCGGTTCAAAGGTTATCGAAGGAGAACACACTATTGACTCATCCTGTATATCAGCGTTAGAATCAGTGGTCAAAATGGGATATTGTGTCAATTTTCTTCCGCAATACTTTAGAACGAGTCGCCTATTTTGTAGGATGTGTAAAATCAAAATTTTTCAGAACACTAAACGAAGTAGACGAAATTATCCACTCTCGGCGACAGAGAATTTTGTAGAAACAAAAACTACAGAAAACAGGAAGTGAAAGTGTAATGCAGAGATTTTGTAAACAAGTTGTTCAGAAAAGGGGGACGAGTTTTATTTATTTCCTATAGAAAACGAGTTTTATGACAAACAACATATTCAACAAGGATAGATTATTTCCTTTAATGATTATTTGGTAAAAGTTTACGCAATATAAGACCAAATTCAAAGGCATTATGATCTCTGACCTGTTGTTTTAATAAATAGCGGAAATATTGTTTGATGTAGCTGTTGCCCGAGTATGGCACATGATTTAGATGCAGGTTTCTCCTTATTTAAAAAATCCAGGTCATGCTCGTGCAATACGTACAATGAATGAGAAATACATTTAATATTTTTCTGCTTAACCTAGCCTCTTCCACGAACTTTCAATGCATCATCATAAACCTTAGTTTCGTTCTTTTCTGTTTTATTTTTATTCTGCCACTCAGATATTAAAAGTTCCAGGCTCTCTTTTTCTCTTTTGCAAATATTTTTCATTAAAATTCGTCGATTAGCCTTTTTACTTTTATAAACGTAAAGTATCTTTGATCATTTAGCTCATTTGAATAAAGAGAGGATTCCATTACACTGGATGAATGATTTTATGCAGATAGAAAATATAATAAGGTACCTACTAAAGAGCGTCTTATTGCTAATGAAAGGAGTTCTGCATATCTAAATATTAAATTATAAGGTTTTATTAATGTACTTTTTTGTAAAAATGTCTAGACCAGTTCGTATTTTCAGATATCTTATAATTCGAACCGTAGGTCTTTTTGAGGAAAAGCTGGAAACATATGTATTCTTACAGATTTGGAGTGCTAAATACGAATATTGCTGTTGTCAGACCTGATTTTGGGATTTTACGGCCTAAAAACGAAAAATAAAATGGTGGCTCTATAAGTGTCAATCTCTTCTAGGCAGTTTCGGCTATGGATTCGGGGATTGTCTAATTCTGTGGTGTTTATTATTTATTTATTTATTTATTTTTAAGTTTTCTTAAATATACGAGTTTACGGCTCGTCAAAGTTTAACCACAAATTTCGAATTAGCTACTCTGGCGCCCACATCAGGCTCGGAAAAGTACACTTGATTTCAAAAAAAACTGGTACAACTCTTGTAATCGAAAATCTTAATAGTTTAGTTGTGTGCATATGTCTGTAAATAGGGCTGGTCAGACATGTCGAGAGGGGGGTGGAGAAGAGGTGATTTACCCCGGACCTGGGTTTTTTGGAGGAGATCGGTTTTCTTTGTGTTTTTAAACTTATTAAACCTTTCTCTTTTATTTTATTCAAATGGAATTTTAAAAAATAATTAGAAAATAACTTTTTCAAAACATTTTCAAGCCTGCCATATTATTGTTTAAAAAAATAATATTTGTTACGGATAATTCTACTAATGGTTGTAATTAAAATACTAACTGAATAATGATAATTCTATTTTTAAAATAAGAACACAAAAATACCACTTGAGATTAAAAAAAATGTAAACAATGCAAACTGAACATAAAAATACAATAAAAAAATAAAATAAATGCACTTCAATTACGTAATACAGAATTAACTAATATTTTGTCATTGCTCCATTAGCGTCTAAAACTGCCTGAAGTCCCATTTAGGCTCATCCAAGCCCAGACATTGACTGAAAACCTTCCTGATATTTGTGGATCGAAAGTATATTTTTCGTCGTATCTAGTGGAAGGAGGCCTATATACGCGAACATGTCCATCGTTACAGGATTTAAAAACATTTTCGTCAGAAAAGACAACTCGTCCCCAGAAGTTTTCATCATTGATTATATAGTTGAGTGCAAAAATAATCCTACCCTGCTTCTTTTCTTCTGAAAGTTTGTATTTTTTAGCCGCTGAACAACTCTTCAAGTCGCTTTGTAGTTTTATTCTTCTGCAAGCAGTAGATACCGAAGCAGGGAAATTTGTCTCTGAAATTGCATTTACTGCAGTCTGAAAAGGGTTTTATATTAGGTAATTTATAAGATTTTCATCTTCTTGATTATTGCTCTTTCTGGGCCTACCGGAACCAACTTTACGGGATACCGTTTGGTTGGTTTCCCATTGTTCTTTAACACTCATTATCGTGGTTTTACTCGCATTGTATTCAGCAGCAAGTCTTCTTATGGACCAACCATCTTCAATTTTAGAAACAATTCGAAATTTTGAATATCTGTTAGATGTCGAACCATTTTTAATAATGACGCCACTGATTAACGTCAAAGTGACATTTGTAAGATTATTAATATCAATCAAAGAGCGAATGATTTACATAGCTAAAAGAAAGTGTACCAGTTTTTATTGAAATCAACTGTACCACTGCATTGAGTGTATTATCAAATCCAACGGTGTCTTGGAGATTCACTGAATCTTTTTTTGTAATGGGGTTGGATGAGTGACTGCGACGATCCTCGACTCATCACAATGGATTCAGAAGTAGCATCTGATTTTATTATAAAGATGATCTTTTATAATTGTAAAAGTGGATGCAAGAAGCTGTGCAGTGCTGTGCTCAAACGTTTGCGTCCGCAATAGGCCTCTTGGCACGCCGGATTTTTTAAATTAATTCATATATTCTAATATAGTCTTATTAAACATTAACAATTATCAAATCTGTTTTAATAATTTCTACGTGGAAAATGTTTAAATGACTAATTGACCTTCCGGGAATATCAGATGCTTTTAGCGCCGCGAATGTTACATCTGGCACTACCTAGCACCCAGTTTTTAATGCTAGCACCAAACCAACACCGAAATTATAACCATTTGTTACGGGCTAATGTAACGTTAGCGCCCCCGGTGTGAATATGACTTCCAACCTTTAGCACCACAAAACTTACATCTAGCACTATCTAGCGCCCAAGTTGGAGAGCTAGCACCACAATAGTCTCATACTTATGGTTATTATTTACCGGGTGGGGGCTAATGTAACCACCCTCCGGTGAGAATACGACTTCTAACTTTTAGCACCACAAAATTTATATCTAGCACCACCTAGCACCCACTTTCTAAATTTGGCAACTCGACAGTATGGTACTTATAGCTACTCTTTGCCAGAGGGATTAATGTGACGATAGCTCCCCGTCCAATGCGATTATGACATCCGTCTTTTAGCACCATTACATGTTCATCTGACACTATCTAATATCCCATGTGGAAAACTGGCACCGTACTAATAATAGTTACTATTTGCTAGAGGAATTAACGTCCTCCAGTGTGGTACAAAAAGTAATTAATTTTTTATCTAGATAGATAATAGATGAACTCGAAAAATATTATCTAGATGAGATAAAAGATAATCTTATATGTGATTACCTAGATTAAAATAATAGATAATTCAATATTATCTAGATAAATTTCAGATTGTAAAAAAAATTAGATGAATAATTTTTTTAACATTTTATGTATAAATGAAACCACCCATACAGATTTTATATTTTTATTTATTGCTAGATGTACAAAAATAGCATACAGGGTGTCTCATGTTAACTCTGCATTGCTAACTTCGTTATTTTTGGAGTTACGAAGTCGGTCAAATTAGCAAACCAGTGGGATTTTTTCTGCTGATTACGATGTTGAAAATAGAAAAACAACTGAATGTAGCATTTCCGAGTTATTCGCAAAAAACAATTTCTTTAATGAAAAAACGTAATTGGTATTTTGAAAATATTAAATTCTACAAAATAGTTCTAATTATCATCGTAATGCGAAGGAATCCTATTGTTCTATTTGCCACTCGAAAATACGAAATTAGCAAAAAGCTTAGACACCCTATAAGTATGGTGTGTTAGCAACATATTTCTTTCTCTTTTCTACTATATTATTTGTTTTAGGTCAATAAAGAAACAGATCAAATTGATATGGTGGAAACTCAATGGGAAAGTTGAAAATTTTTGGAAAAACCTAGGTTTGTAATCGCCAATTTTTGTCATAAAATTCTCTTTTTCTTGAGAAAAGAACCCGTAATTTTCTGGGTTAATGTAATGTAATTTCCGATACAAATGTTACCTTTGAATGGTATCATTGTATTTTACTTTTAGTTGCTATCTACCATACTCATTTACAGATAATATTATCTAAGAATATTATGGAGAAATATTTGGAGGTTTTTATTTAAAGGCAATTTCTGTAGCCGAAAGTAAAAGCCCGTAAGAAAATTCCAAAAACCTGTAACATATTTGGCGCGACTTAGGCACAAGTTTCTTAATTTATGAGGGCCAATTTTTTACGCTAAATATATGTAAATTATAGTTATTTGATGATTTTAATGCGAGCAAATATCGAAATTTTAAAAATAAATAAAAAAGTGGCGAACGCAACATTGGAAAACTTGGTGGAAACTAGAATTTTCAACTTAGGAGTCGTTGATATATTAGTATTGCTTAAAAAGGATATATATGGTTATTTGGAATATACGCAGCATATGGTAAACTAAATATATATCTGGATATCACAAGCCACGACAGAGAATAGTACACAACGAAAGGCATATATTTTCAATTTTATCAAATTTTCTAAATTATATTGATATATATATATATATAGGCCTTTTGTTTTATTGTAATGGATGCAGTTAGGTTAGGTTAGGTTATTGTGAGTGGGTTATTGTGGACCCTCCACTGCGTCCATCAGCAGACCTATTGTGGCTCACTCCTAATTATATTTCACCCAATAAGTTCAGTCTTTTAATGAAACTGATAACTTTATTGGGTGAGAATGTGTCCAGATCCTCTGGCAGCAGTTCCCTTTGCCCAGGGATGCGGAATCGGATACTCTCTACAGCGGGACAGGTGCATAAGACGTGGTCTGCCTTCTCATCATCCTCCAAGCATAGACGGCACTCGGCGTTTTCCGCTAGGCCTAGTTTATGCAGATGATAGTTTAATCGGCAGTGCCGGGGTTGGGGGGGGGTTTGGGTTTTTTTTATTTAAAAAAAAAATTTTTTTAGGTTTTGAATAGGAAAGTTTTTTAAAAACCGCCTAAGGAAGAACTAATGCGGGAATTTTTGGCCAAAAGGGGGGAGTTTTTCTTTAGCCCAGGTTGGAGAAACCTTTTTAGGAAGTACATGAAGATGTGCCAAGTATCGGTTCTGGTCGGATGATCGCGTCCTGCTCCTTTTGGCAAGGAGTCGGCTATTTCGTTATCTTCCATACCAGAGTGGCCGGGTATCCAGACCAAACTCATTTTGTTGTTTTTGCTCAAATAATTTAGAGCCTTCTGACAGTTCCATACCGCTTTGGAGTTACAGCGGTAGGAGCCAAGAGATTTTATAGCTGCTTGGCTATCTGCAAAAATTTTAATTGATCTGCGTGTAAAATGCATATATTCCAGCTTTCGCACACACAATTCAATGGCATGAATCTCGGCCTGAAATATAGTTGCATTAGTACCTAGGCTTGAGACTATCCTCACCTTTGGTCTGTAGCTATGTACTCCGGCTCCTGTTCCCTCAGGAGTTTTACAATTTCCGGTTACCACGCGCCGACCGGAAGTTTTGTCTGCCAGCGTAATTGGCGTATGTGGAGTACATATACTAACTACCCATGCGGACAAATATCGCTAACCATTCGATTAAAAAAAAAGTCCCCCCTCTTCCGTATCCGGCCGCCATACTAAAAATTTCAAAAGTGAAAAAATATGGTATTCACATGGTATCTTTCATTACCGACTGGTAACCTTTCATAGTCGAATTTGCACGCTATTGCTTAGACTAGGTGTTTTTTCTTTATTTGCAATCAACCAGCTTATTTTTATTCATTTCCCTAGTAACAAGTAAGAGTAATGATTAGATTGATATTTTATTTAATGCTAAGCGAATAGGTAAGGTGGTATTCATTGAAGCAGTGTTTGACAGACATTAAATAAATGCAAAGGAAACCGGAAATGTGAAAATACTTAGTTTTTCTAAATTTTGCAATAACAGAAAAAATTGTGCATGCCACTTGAGTAAAAAGTGTGTCTTCGCACTCGGTGGACAATTGTCAGGCCTAGTGCGGAAAATATTGGCATCTTGCTCTTCTACATAAATAGCTATGTTTGATGAGTCTTTTGTTGCCTATTGATTATTGATTTATTTTCCTGTCACAATTCAATACTTAACAACACCTTTCACATGCCCACCCTATAAACAACTGGCACAATTTTCTCTTTTGTTTACGATAACTATATTATATAAGGGTGAAGTAAACTATCGTTATGGGGAGCCATGTCAAGGGCGTCCGTTTCCTAAACTTTACCTTTCGCCTTAGTATTGATATTCGTCAGTAAATGTTATCCCAATTTTAGAGCCGCAGTGGATCGCATCAACAGCGTGTGACTTCTGTAAAACAATACACGTTTCTATGTGGCAAGTATTTCTATTGAAAATCTTGTAGCTACTAGTAATAATATTGAACTTCTCCCTTGGCTCTCTTGGATAGATGTGTGGGTTTGTTGGTCGAAGGGTTCAAAATAAGGGCGTCCATGTCATGAATACTAAAGCCCTGATGGAACAGATTTTAGCCGCTGCGTAGGATGTACTTATATCCGCAATAAAAGCATAGAACACTTAATTGAGTGTATAGCAGCCTTCTTTGTTTCAGGGTTTCTTTACAAGGACGAAATTCTATACAGCTTCTCCTTTAGTAATAAAATGAAAAAATAACCTCATCGTTCTGATTAAAGAATTTATAAAAATAAACGTTTTGTTTCTGTCATAAATTTGTCCGTTCTTGATTATTTTTAACTCCTAGTAAATTAATATTACAAGCAAATTTTGGATATACTAATTTGAAAAAAAATATTTTTTTCTTCAAATTTAAAATGGAACGGAGACAGGTTTTTGAAGCATTACTGTACACTATCACTTATTCTGATATAAAAAAATTCAATTTTGGATTCATGAAGAAACGTTCTACAGTATCAAATTTAGCTTGCTTAACCCAATATGTCTCTGACTCTTTGGATAATAGAGTCAGGTTGATGTGATGTACATTAATTTCTCAAAAGCCTTTGCTCGTATAGATCATAAAATATTAATTGCTAAATTATATTGGATTTAGTAATTTACTATTAAATTATAATATAGTAGATTTCATGATATCTTACTTGGAAAATCGATACCAATACGTTCAATATAACGGTTTTAAATCAAACAATTACCTTGCAACATCAGGGGTACTTCAATGATCCAATCTTGGACCACTTTTGTTTATCATATTTATAAACGACCTATGTAATACTTTAGAATGTGAAAAAGTTCTCTTCTAGCTGATCACCTTAAAATTTTTTGTAAAATTAATAATATCGAGGGACTGTCTAGCTTTGCAACAACAGATAGAGAAAGTCGAACTATGGTATGAGTATAACAATTTAGAAATGAATGTTGCAAAATGTAAAACAATAACATATACACGTAAACTAACTCCAGTGGAATTTTTGTATACCTTTAATCATACAGAACTTTCAACATGCAATAAAGTCTAAATAAATAAATAAATAAATTAGGCAATTTTGTAACTGACAAGAAATGTAAGCTCAAGAGCCTATGAAATTTTTGGTAATACAATAATGTATTATTTTCAGTGGCGTCCCGCGAAAAAGACATCTGACTAGTTAATTTTTCATGATTTTGCCAAAGTAAATCATGCTTATAAAGATATTAGCACATTTTTACAAAAACAATATTGACACTTACAACTAAAAGAAAATATTACGACAGACAAATCCAAGCCTACAGTAACAAAGGCACAAATCCAATGTTATATCGACATTCAGGTGCAAAAAAAACGGGTCACCTATTATTTTTTAAGTTAGCTATATTTTTTTTTTAATTGGCTTTTAGTTTGCACTTGATTTTTTAATGACATAGGACTTCTCCTGGACTATAAAAAGACAGAAGCATATGGTACTTATTCTCTTTTTTAACTGAATAATAAACATGAAAATTCAAAATCAACCATTCCACGTTTCATTCAATCAATTCGAAAAGAGTGCCTGTGTTTTGCAGTTGTTTATTCGTCGGTTGCTATGCAATTTATTATTAATGTGTAACAGACTAGTTAAGTGTCAATTATGGCTCTACGTGCTAAAGCAGTAGCTCTCGTGGAAGATGGCTGAAGCCAACATTATGTGGCTCGATTACACAACGTTAGCTACTATTCAAGGAGTATTACAACATTTTAAGGAGACTAGACACACGACCGCGACGGCCAGGTAGTGGTAGAAAATGGGCTGCCAAGATAAGAGATTTCTTGTTCTTAATTCCCCACGGGATCGTCATTTAACCTCAGTACAGACAAAAAATTGACCTCGAGAGGTTCATGGTACAAATATAAGTACGTTCGCCGAAGATTATAAGTGGTTGGGTTGAAAGCTTGCAGACCAACAACTAGGCCGAACTTACTGCCACGTCACCGGATAGCAAAAATTACAATTTACTCGTGAACATCTCAATTAGACAACGGTGTCGGGCGATGGCCATATACATTGTTCCCAGTAATTGTTAATAAAATTATTTTGATTTTGAATTTGAATTTTGTAAATTGGAATCTTGAGCAATGGAGTAATGTACTATTCACCGACGAGTCCAGGTTCCACCTACATTCTCCAGACGGACGGAAACCAGTATGGAGACAATGAGGGAACGATTCGCAGTGTGTGTTCAGCCCCAGACTTAGTCATAACAGAGGTTCCGTAATGGTATTGGCAGGAATATCAATGGAGGTCTCTACGGAATTAGCCTTCATCAACGGGGGCTCACTAACTGCACAACGGTATATTGTGGTAGGTTTGGCATATTACGTGGTTCCATTCTCTCCATTTATTAGTTCTGACTTTGTCGTGATGCAGGATAACACCAGACCACATTCAGTGAGGTGCGTCAGTAAATACTTGCCAGAAGTTGGCATTCAAAAATTCAATTGGCCAGCAGGTTTTCCGGACGCAAATCTTATAGAACATGCTTGGAACATATTAAGCAGATGTGTTAGAACTCGTGCAAAGGCACCAACCACAATAAACTAGCTTCGTGTAGCACTTCAAGGAGAATGGGAGAATATTGCGCAGAATGCAATTCGTGAACCCATTAGTGAAATGACACGCCACCGCATGCAAGCAATAATTAGGTCTAGAGGAGGCAATGTCAGATGTATTATGTAATAATTTTAATCAAAACTAGTTTATATTAACTCATAATTGTATACATGATACCTAATTCCTTAATCTCCAAGCATTCATTTTAAACGATGTCTTTAACTCAAATTTTAATATCTGACATACTTTTTTTAATCAATAGATTAAAATCGTCTAATCCATGTAGATATAATAACCTATTGTAAATCAAGTATCTGTCAGCTACTAACATTTTTAATTAATCAATATTTTAAACTCTGCCCAAAAAATGTTAACCCAATGACTATGGAAACTCAGTGGCGGCTAGTGGATTTAGGTTGTACCATAGCTCAGTATTGGAGCATGGAACCCAAGCAATATTTGAAGGCACGACTATCATTTTGAAATTTACACAATGAAGAACATACATTTCAAAGTGTCACAACTTTACAAAAAATCAAAATTTTCGAAACCCAAAAAAAAAGGGGTTATAAATTTTCCTTCTGATTACTAAAAAATTGGTTTGCAAAGATTTTACTAATGGTCTAGAGGGAATCTGGGGAGGCTGCGCATTTTTGTAACTATTTTTATTCTCATTTTTTTTTCAATTTTTTTTTTCTGAAAAACTTCTTCAATCAGTACTGACAGTCGTGCCTTAAAATATTGTTTCGATTCCATGCTCCAATAATGAGATATTATATAACCTAAATCCACCAGCCGCCACTGTGGAAACTACAAGCAATTAGCTTACTTGTAGTTTTTATAAACTCTTTAAATTTGCTTTTAAAGATTACTCCCAACCTATCAACAGGGCTTTTCTATGTTCACAGAGGCAGAATTTTGTGAGTTTCATGACATAATTGTTGATAACAAACAATACGAGTATGACTTAGGATTATTTACTGATTTCTCCCATGCTTTTAACGTTGCTAATTTATAAAATACATCGTAAAATATTGTTGTATAAACTAGAGGACAATAGAACACAAATTGTTAAATTAAACCATGAAGTAACAGGTGTATGTAACAAATACAAAGAGTTCCTCAAGGACCCATTGTAGGCCCTTTGCTTTTTTTTTGCTGAAAATGACTTAACATATAAATAAAATACCAACTGCTTATACCGTCTGCTATGCCCATAACATGGATATTCTAATCGTACACAATAACTTAAATACTATTAAAAATACCGCAGAACTAAAGCGTATTCGTATGTAATTAATAATAATAATAATAATAATCGACTTTTACTTGTATAGTTATAAATGTACATAGTATTCAGTGACTACAACATCACGCAATAATGTCTAAGTTGGGACAATAAGTTTGGACAATAATCACAACTATACAAATGAGGCGAAGTTTAGCTTTATAGTTACTCTTATACTTAACCCCAAGTAAGTTTCTATTACATACTAATTAAAGTAACAAAACAAAATGCGAGTTATAATACAAAATCATAATGAACAATACAAAAAATGAAAGAAAAACAAAAAATACAAACATGTGTAACTGCTTAGTAGTAATTAATTAATAATCTTAACAATAAGTGAATATAATAAAAGAACATAAATATATATGCAACATATGGCATATACTTGTGGCATATACTTTCTTTCTTTTGACTCGACAACATTATTGTCGCTCAAGGAAATACTGTTTGATCTTTTTCTTGAATCGTGGCAGAGGTAAACACCTCAACTCATTTGGCAGTGAATTATATAATGTTAATGTAACGGCATTATAAGTGAAACATTTCCGAAACATGGCTGTACGATGCTTTGAGGTGTGCAATATATGAACAGAGCGGATATTTACACGATGCAGAGTATAACGGCGGTTAAGCACATTTTATAGGAACATAAGTGGTAGTAACTTTATGGACAAATACTTCTAAATGACAGTTTCTTCTATTGGACATGTTTAACCAAGTTAATTCTTTAATTTTATGTGAAATATGGTCGTATTTGCGTAATTTATATATGAACCTACAACAAGAATTTTACATTCGCTGTATTCGTACTTTGTCAATAACATCCAAACAAGGGCCGTAGATAAAGTCGTAGTATAAAATTGGATCGGACTAATGATTCAGTAAGATTTTTTTTTTAATTTAAAGTTAAGTACAGATCTGTTTGCATAGTTAATAATAGAAATTGACATATTGTTTTTAGCTACAGTTGCATATTTTTTGTTGCCAAAAAACATAACCGCGGAGTTAGTAGGGTTGAGTTTTAAATTATGACCGGTGGAAATGTCGTACAGTTTTCCTAAATCAAAATTTATTAATGTTTGCACCTGTTTATATTGATTTGGGTTAAATGAATATACCAACTGAGTATCATCGGCAAAAGCATGACAGTGACAGTTACTAAACGACTTAACTATATCCGTTGTATACATAATAAAAATGAGTGGTCCAATAACTGATCCTTGTGGAACGCCAGCTAATAAATTTATGTAATTTGACAATGTATTATTAATATACGCTCTTTGTAAACGCCCAGTAAAGTAAGATTTAATTAATATAACTCTTTGTAAACGCCCAAAAAGTAAGATTTAATAAGGTTAATGGAAGTTTTAGAAAATCCATAATATTTTAATTTGGAGAGAACTACATTATGGTTAATGGTGTCAAATGCTTCAGAGTAATCTAATAGTATTAGAGCAGACACTTCGCTATCATTCCAAGACTTAACCAATTTGTTCCGAATATCAGAAAGCTCAGCACTGGTCCCATGTGATTTACGGAAGCCTGATTGATGTAAAGGTAAAATATTTTTATGAATATTTGCTGATATAAAATTTTCTAAGGAATTAAATGGTCTGAGAAAACAAGCTCAATTTATATTAAAAAAAAAACTAATATGTTGTTATTCATATTACAAAGAAACATATACATTTTTTTTTTAAGAAAAGGACCGATATAAATTTTTGAGAATCAGTTCAAATATTAGGAAGAACGTTTGCATTGTGAGTCATATAGACACAGTGTAATATGTTACGCAGCATTGAGGTTTATATCTGCGTACTGTAGCCGTGATGTTTTTCTGAGTCTTTACTATGCTGATTTCCATTTCTATTTGATGTATAGTATAAATATGGGGCAACAGTGCACACGTAAACGAATATTTTTCTGCAAAAGTATACCTTACGAATTATTGCTGGTTTAGTCTTTCGTGAGAGTTGCCACGGAACGTATAAGAATTAAAAATGTTTAACTGTAACTCATGTTGTGGTACATAGGAATTGTTACGCCACTGGACTGTGTAGACTGAATAGGTGAGGCTGGAGTTGTACGAGAATGACCGGGAATGTTCTGGAATGTTCTAGACCGCGTGAATGGATGTATAAATAAGACGCACGGTGGGCCAATGGAATAAGGTAGAGATTTAAAAGTGTTTAATTGTGATTATAATTAAGACAATCATTAATCTACTGTTGTTAATTGTTAATTAGTTAATAAAGTAGTGAATAAGTGTTAACTGGTCTTTCAGTCAACGAATCTACGAGTATAGGTGTTTGTGTGGATAGCAAATACGTGATAATTTTGTGTCGGAAGTGGATTGGAAGAGAAATTTCTGGAATATTCGGAATGTTTCTACAGTGTTCTTCTCAGGAATTAGTGATGACACGGAGAATTAACCTACTGGACAGTGTTTGAGGACTATTTCTGGTCCGAATAGTGACTTTAAAGTGAATTTTCGAGAAGTTTTTAGAACATTCGATTTAGAAACCGCCGCAGATACGCGAGTGCCGCTAACAATAATGTGTTATAGCCTTAAAAATAAGACTCTAAGTGACTTTTCGTGAAAATTCTAGAACATGCGACTTAGAAATAAGATACATGAGTACCGCTAACGATCACGTGTTGTGGACTTGGATATAAGACTACAAGTGACTTTTCGTGAAAATTCTACAATATTCGATTTGGAAACAACAGAAGATACGTGAATTGTGTTAACGGGAATGTGATATAGACTCTAAATAGGACTTTTTAGTGCTGTTTCGGGATTTTTCTGGAACATTCCATTATTAAAATAGACGTGATAACATTTTACAGACTTTATAGTGTAATAAACTTTATTTTGAACTGATTTACATGTCGTGAGTTAATGCCAATAACAAGAAGTATGGAGGAGAAACAAACATTTACTAATAGCGTTATCAGAACGGATGAACGATCAAGAAAGAAAACGACAAGAAAAAGAAGAACGAGAGAAAAGACGTCAGGAAGAAAAAGAAGAGCAGAAAGGGAACGCCAGGAAGAATTAAAGACAAGTTATGAACGGACAGCATTAAGTCATGCTCTTGGTCACTGAACAATTAAAGGAAGATGTACGGGCTGAAGTCATGGAAGTTAAACGAGAAGTCAGTGAATTTAAAGGAAAGTTTGGGGGAGAAATAACTGAAGTTAAAGGAGAGATAGCCCTGTTGAGACAACAATTAAGAGAGACGGGAGGCCAATTGGTACTGTCGTCTGGTACTAGATTACAACCACCTTCTATGCGACGGTCAAAGTTCAGGATCAACTTATAAGAGACAATTTAAGGCAGCTGCACGTTGAAATAACTGGAACGATGACGAAAAAGCAACAGTATTGGTATTAGCACTAAGGGGCCAGGCATTAGACCTGCTCCAAACAATTCCTGTCACACCACAGCAACAAAACTTTGGCATTCTGGAAGCAGCCTAGAACTAAGATATGGCGACCAACATTAGTATATCAGGCTCAGCTCAAATCACGCAGACAAAGAGATGGAGAAAGCCTCCAGGAGTTCGAGGCTGCGGTAGAGAGCCCATCTAGCTTATCCTGATGCACCAATGGAATTTCAACAACAGTTGGCAGTTGGAGCGTTTATTCATGGAGTAAGGGACCAGGAGGTTAGACGAATCCTTAAATTAGCCAAGCACAAGCGAAGTAGGGAGGCTCTAGTACATGCACTTGAGATTGAGGCTGCCTATGAGGATAACACACAATCAAACCAGAGAGTACGAGCCGTGGCTGTGGAAGAGACCCCGACAGATAAAACCATGCAAGTCGTATTAACCGAGTTACAAAAGTTGATCGCACAACTATTGACAATGATGAATTCCCAGGCGAAACAAGAACAAAATGGCGGTAGGCGGAATGGAAGTATCCGCTGTTATGAGTGGCAAATTGGGTCATATTAGCAGGAACTATCGTGAGCTTAACATTCAAGATGTAATGTCCGAAGTATAAAAGATTATACAACTACTGATAAACTCGAAGCTCCAACCAAAACAAGACCAACAGCCAAGTAGCGGTAGATAGAATGGAGGAGGCATGCGCTGTTATAAATGTGGCAGGGTGGGCCATAATCAGAGTAACTGTCATCAGCGCAACCTGGAATGGGTACATGTCGCAGTAATTGACGACCTACAGGAAAACTGGAGGGCTGATATCTCGGGGACTGTGCTGGTTAATAAAAAGACAGATGGCCTTTCCAAAAGACCATGCCAGAAAGACTGCAAGCCTTGTCACCGTGAGGAAAAACAGCAAGATTTACAACTAGTGAACACCATTAAGGTTGGTGTTCCAGATGATTGGACAAAGGAGTCTTAAGGGAAGCACAGTTAAATAAACGATAAGGAAATTGGTCCTATTCTGAAATGGAAGGAAAGAGGAACCCGACCCGATTGGAAGGACATTTCAAATAAATCAGTGGAGCTGAAGGCTTTATGGGCACAATGGTCCCGTTGTGCCCATAGAGTAGAAGATGGACTGCTAAAGAGAGCGTGAGAGTCCAGATGGGAAGAAAGTTACATTAAAATTGGTGATCCCCAGGTGTCACGTAGCAAAAGTACTTCAGCAAGTGCATAATCGTCTGGCGAACATTTTGGCACCAAAGTACAAGTGATTCCGAGAATAAGTTGCTAAGGACAGGATGTTGATTTTGACTCTAATATGTATGCGTACCTTGGTTGTTATAAAAACGTGACATTCTTAAAATATTATACAATTATTTGCACAATTTTTGTTCTGAAATGTTACTTAATATTACGGTTACACATTCTCCATTAAACTGAATAAATTACTTTCTACAATTTCGAAAATACTGTCTTCATATAACACACATTTTTGTTGAAAAGGTACTAACTTGTTTAACTGAAATAATATATCGCAGGGCTTAGTTCTGGGCTCTGTGATTTTCATTTCATATATAAATTCTTTAAAATCTGTATTAAGTAAAACACCTGTTACTACCGATGTTACTACGTATGTTAACGATTTCTCTTAAATTAAATCTTCCAATAGCTAAATACAATTTTTTAAAATGTTTGTAGCTGGTTTAATCAGAAATCATTTGATTTCATAGGTTCTTCTATAGGATCATTTGGTCAATGACCTCCCACATACAAATAAAAATAGAGCTATTCATTTTCTGAAGTTTAAAAATATATAATATATTTTTAATGTATATATTTTTAATATTCTTAAAAGATTTATTAAAGTTTCTAGTTCATTCTATGCACAATACTATTCTAGATCATTACATTATTCATTTATAGAATTTAAAAATCTTGGGTCAATCCACAACGTGTCCTCAAAGCTAGCTACGGACCGAATTTACAACGAATTATAGTGAAATAGACTTATGCGCGAATCGTCAGGAAGCAAAATAGACAGAAAACACTGGCGGGGACAATGTCCCTGAGGACCCTGACACGGTAACGCACGAAGCTTAGTAAAGCCAGTCGCCAGTCAGCAGTCTTAATGTTGACTAGGTACGCGTTGGTCGATAAATTCTATCGCGTTGTTTTTAATGTTTTCATTTGTGAACATTTTATTAGTAAATCTCTACTTGTCGTGAAATTAAGTAAAACAGTGTTTTTGGTGTTTACTATTAAATATGAATGTTGTACAAAATATATTAAAACTGAAAGATGGACATAATAAAGTACAATTAGTTTTTGTGTTTAGATACGTTTTAGACGGTGTTGAATGTGAGAGATTTTGGACATTTATTCAACCTCTAGGAACGACTTCGCAGCATTTGACAGATGTAATTTTAAAAGAGTTAGAATGTCTGAAAATTAATGAAAGTCCTGAAAAATTGATAGCACAAAGTTACGATGGAGCATCAGTAATGAGTGGTGCTTTTAGAGGTGTACAAGCCAAAATTAAAAAAAGTTATCCTTCAGCAAATTTTATTCATTGTTACGCTCATCAACTAAATTTAATTTTACAAAAAGCATCAAGTCAGGATAAAAGCATAAACATTTTTTTTGCTAATTTACATAGCTTTTCTTCATATTTTGGAAAATCGCCAAGAACAGCCGTGTTAGATAATGTTGTTAAGGTGAGATTACCTAAAGCGGCTCCAACACGATGGAATTTTAATACAAAGTGCATAGAGACTGTTTATACCTATCGAACAGAATTATTAGAATGTTTAGAAAAAATCATTGATAATGAATCAGAAAACACTCTAAAACCAAGCTATTGGTTTAAAAAACTACTTACAAAATGAACATTTTCTTTACTGGTTAAATTTCTTTCATTTAGTTTTGCCTCATTGTGATATATTGTTCAATCAATTACAAAAATGTAATATCGATGTCATAACAGTAAATAAGTGTATTGGCGTTTTTAATAGTAAAATTGAAGACATCAGAAATTATATTTTGAATAACTATTTGGAGAAGACATCCACGCACTCTGCCCAGAGATGTAAAACGGAAGAATCAAAAAGGAGAATTTCATTAGAAGTTTGTGATATAATTACATCTGAGATCAAAAACAGGTTTGGCTTCAGTAATCATTTAGCAGTGTCTCAGTTACTTCACGCAGATCGATTTAAAGATTATAAAAAAAGCTTTCCTCAAGATATGTTTAAATTAGTTAAAACGGAGTATCCAGTCATAAATCATTTGAAACTTAAAACTGAATTAGAAGTATTATATAGCCGAGAAGATTTTTTCAATAGTGAAGGTGCAGTTGCTTTGTTACAGCTTTTTATTAACAATAAGTTGTGCAATACTTTTTCTGAAAGTATCAAACTTTTAAAAATCTTGTGTACTCTCCCTATGACTACCGTCGAAAGTAAACGTTTCTCCACCTTAAAAAGTATAAAGACATTTTTAAGAAATACCATGGGTCAGGAAAGGTTATCTTCTTTAGCTATGGTTACCATATAAACGGCATTAATAAAGAAGATAAAAGACTTTAATGAAAAAGTAATTGACCACTGTGCATCTCAAAAAGACCGGAGGATCGACTTGGAATTCAAAATCACTTTAAAAGGTAGGTAATACAGTAAACTTTTCTAATTGACCTCCCTATCTCTTGACCCACGAACCGCCACTGCTGGTAACAGAAGATAATAATGTTCGTGTCCTTAGTATTGGTGCAGATAGTATTAGTTTTTTAGAAACATACTTAGCTGAATATCTGAAATGGAGTTCATTCTAATCATCATCACAACAAATTCAATTTTGTTTCTAGATTATCTGCAAATTGAACTAACCAGATTTTGCAAAGTGGTCAAGGATTATGGACTGATTTCTTTTTATTTTGCAAATTTGATTATTTAATCAACCGCACTAAAAATGCTAATTGTAAGATTGTGTTAATGAGTTTTAGTAACACCGGCAGCATAATTTAATAAGACTCAAAAATATAGGATTCTTCCCATTATATGTTTAATAATATTACCATATAAATTCTCCTTCCACCCAAGAGTGCTCGATCAGACTCATAAATTAATATTTACTACTTTGACTTCTTAAGAGGAAAAGGGAGATCTTAAATTATACAAAGTGATTCAAAAAAACTTTTATTAAGCAAACTCCCCCTATTTTTAATGTACCTGCCCTAGAAATGTTGATACGATTTTTTAAAACACTTTGTATAGGCTATAATAAAAACCAAAACATAATTATCCGATTTAAAGAAAAAGTTATGTTTGGTATTTTAACTTAGATTTACATTAGATCTTTCTTTCATCAAAGTAAGTTGAGAAAGTTTCAACAGTATCAAATAATAATTTTAAGTAGTGTCCTGTTTATACGTTAATATCTGGTAATATAGGCAGGGTGTAATCAACGAGGTAATCAATCACATGTTATAAATAAAATGCCTCACGGCATAAAACAATATACTGCTGATGATTTTATCGGGTTTATAAAATAATTACGGTCCTAAAAATGGTACCAAAGTACCAAACCGATTATTATGTGAAAAATATAAATTATTTTATCAGTCAGTTCCGAAAGATTTTGCTTCGATCTTTATCATGCATTTCAAGCTGCGATGACACACAAGTGGTACCAAATGTATTACTTCAAGACAAGCAAATAACTGGTGAAAAAAATATTTTGGTGTGTAAATATTTTCCACGTAACAACCTGCAGTCTGTGCAAATAAAAGCTGTAATCTGTGTTAGGTAGTTAACAAAAAATGTAAACATACTCTCCGATATCTGCTCTTCTGCGCTGCCAGTCTGATTTCAGTCTTATCTCCCATCTTGGCACCGCAAATAATTCCAACAAAACCAGTCTATTAGTAGAACATCAAAAAACAATAAACTTTCATTCATGGAATACCAACAAACTGACACGAACCTTACACCGACGCACACTGCATAGAAAACATACAAAACAAACGGAATGAGCAGTTTGACTAGTTTGACTCACCTCGCTTGCTGTTTTATCATTTGTTTCCATCCAATCGTAGTGGCCCATTCAAGACAGATTCTGACTCAGGTGTCGCGTTTGTACTTTAAATATTTTTACGATAAGAGTAAGGTGTTCTGTTCGAGTCTGAACGATAGTTGATAACCGATATCGTTGCACATGTTCAGTGTATGACGTTTGTAAACATTCATATTGGTTTAAACTGAAACAACTTTTTTAAAATGTACAGTGTGTTCCTAAAGTAATACCGGGTTTACACATGCATTGATTTAGTGGTGCCAGTGGTTACTGGCGCGCCAGTAAAATTAAATATGTATCATATGTAAACTTTTACTGGCGTGCAATTTTTATCAGTGCATATTGGAAGTAGCAAAAAGGAACAAGGTCAAATTATTAGTTATGATGAACTGACTGGAATTGGTGTGTGTTAGATTTCAATGTTTATAAAGCAGTATTTATTAAACATATAAGTTCTCAGTAAAAGAACTGTACCAATGCTGAATAAGATATATATGTAAAATATACAAAGTTTTAGTTTAAGTACGTCACTTGTCCAGCCAGAGAGCTTGAATATATATTTTTTAATCCGTCTATTGTTATTTAAGTTGACTTCTGTCCATTCAAAATCCTAATAGTGCATATATGGATGAAAAACGTTAGACCGTTCTAACTTTTCCATGCGCCAGTAATGATTCATGCCCCACTACAAATAAAGTTTGCAAGTGTAAACCTACCAGTACTTATACATTATTTACTACACTGGTGGTAGGTTCCTTGTGAAACATCTTGAAAATAATTATTTTGAAGAAAACACTGTTTTTAGATGTTTCAAAAATGTATTTCGATACACTCTACATATGTTTCAGCTTGATAGGTCTGTTCAAGAGCATTACAGATGAATATTAAAGCTGTGAGGGCGATTACTCTAATATCTATGCAATAACACCTAATCAAGTTAAATTACAAGAATTTTCAGGGTAATAAACTAACCTACCTACTCGGAATATAATTCAATGGGAAATTCTTAATTCCTTATCTATTATAGGTGTGTTTATGAAATTTAGTTGGTCAATGGTGGTACAAGGTTTTTTTTAAGGGAGTTTTTTATTTCTAGTTGTTCAAGAAGATTTAATCGTTTTTCTTTTCTTTACGTATGAATTAAAAAATTACATTTTATGGCAAATTTTGAAAATGTAATTTTTAATAGTAATAGCAACCTAAAAGTGCATGTTTTCCATTGGACTCGTTATGTAGATGATATTTTTTGTATATGGACCGGTACAGAAATAAATTTAAGTAGTTACCTTAATTTATAAAATTCCTTTAATAGTAAAATTCAGTTCACAATGGAGACTGAGGAAAATTGTCAATTAAACTTTTTAGATATTAATATTAAAAAACGTTGTAATCATTTAAAATTTAGCATATATCGAAAACCCACTACCACAGACACAGTCATTCATTACAAATCACAACAATCTTGGCAAATTAAACTCTCTCCCTTTCATAGATTAATACATAGACTTACAAATTTTCCCTTAGATGACGATGATTTTAATAAGGAATTCAATATAATCAAACAAATTGCAAGAAATAATGGATATAATGAGTCGTTGATAGATAATATAGTTAAAAACAAACAGCGAAAAATGCTTCCAAAGGAATTTTTTACTGTACTTAACAAAACGACAATTTTATTAATTATATTCAGAAGTATAGCGATAAAATTAGTAGAAAATTAAATAATTTAGGTATCTCCACAATAAGTGTAAAGAAAACAAACTTTGGAAGCATTTTGAAGAAAAAATAAGTAAACTTAACAAATCGGGTCAATATGAAATTAAATAATGTAAAGATTGTGTCGCGGTCTATATTCGCCAGAGTGGTAGAGGTATAGCTAATAGGGTAAATGCACACAAAAAAATCAATTTTAAATAACAATAAAAATACAGGAATATCAACTTATTACATTGAAAATAATCATTTTATCGACACAGAGAATATAAACTTAATTCATACGGAAAGAAAAGAAAATCGATTAAACCTTCTTGAACAATTAGACACAAAAAAATCCCATAAAAACATGTACCACCAATTACCAACTAAATTTCATGAACACACCTATAATAGATAAGGTATTAAGAATAAGGCCTAACAGCCAAAACATATGTATAGTGTATCGAAATACATTTTTGAATGAATGAAATTAAAATAGGAAATTTATATTAGCTTTTAACCTTAAAAAAAGTCCGAAAACTCGGACGAAACGTAGGACAAATTGTTCATGTACTTGGCTGGAAGTCCTCTAGTAATAAAAATAGGAAATAAAGTTTTTCTGTTTTTTATTGAAGAAATAATTTCTACCTTAACAGCCAACAACTTGTGTAAAATATCATCTCTAAAAGCAATGTTTTTCTTCAAAATAATCATTATTTACTAGTTCTTGTAGTTTGTTTTAAGTTCGTTGAATTTATTTACAATAATGATTAATGTTGAGTAAAAATATGAGCTACGTAGAAATAATAAATTTTTTAGAATATTATGAACAGTACCCATGTTTATGGAATGCACATTCTAATCTATATAAAGATAGGGATTTAAAAGTAGATTCCTATGAAAAGATGGCAAGAAAAAGAGATATTGATGGTTTTAAATATTCCAATGTAACAGCTAAAATATGTTCTCTAAGGAACGCGTATACATAAAAATGAAATAAAATTTCAAAAATTTAGGGCGTTTTTTTATCCATACACGGCCTTTTCGCTTACGATTTCGCAACTATTCGGCAGCTTCTACGAATGAATTCATGGACATTTTTACACAGTCGCTAACAAAGTGCAATCGACAAATGAGACTGGCGAGATAAAATTTACTATAATGTGTAAACATTTACGGGCGTTAAAGTTCAACTGGCGTTAACACTGGCACCAGCACATCATTGTATGTGTAAACCCTCCATAACGGCAAAAAATCGATAAAATTCTTGAAAGAAAATTTTCGAAAAATGCTTGAGCACTTTAAACGGTTTCTTTAGATGCCCATTTTTTGTAAGCGTCTTGCATTTTTTAGGGCATTATTTGTAAAATTTATCGTCTCACCGATATCTTTTGACATCATCACATAATTTTTATTGCGTCATTGATAGAGCACTGTACCAAATTTTAAATAAATATTTTACGAAATACTCGAGTTATTTAAAAAAAATATTTTTAAACCTCAAACTTTGACACCGGGTATATCTAACATGAAAAATGGCATTGTGAAAGTCCTATTATTTTTGCTAGGGCTATTTACAAAACGATGAAATTTATTGCCTCTCATTTAGGTACTTGTGTCAGGATGTCACAATTCTATTGTTTATCCATTGTCTACAGACACTTAATTTACTGCTCGTTTATTTAGTTTGTTGTAAGATGTGTTCTATTTAATGGGCAAATAAATAACGCTGTAAAAATAATTTAAATGCTCTACTATTTTTGACACTCGATATTGATTTTTAAAACAGAACACCCTATACATTCTTACATATTTTGATCCAGCGTAAAATTCTCGATAAGACAGATGACTTTTATCACATGTTCAATAAGAAATTATTGTTCCAACTGTACAAAAATGAGAAAATTATGTATTTCTATAACGCAATTCATATGGTTTAAATAAAAAATAATGATTTTTTTTTTGAAAAAAGTGATTCTAATTATTTTAAATTACTTGCATTCTTTGCCTTTAACATTCTTTGCCCGTAAGTAACTATGATGGAATAAATTTTATATATCGGTAACAGAAATTCTTTGTTTTTAAAACGCCATTTTTTCGCTTTCAACCTCCTCCCATACAGATCAACCCTTTAAAAATTTTAAACTGCACAAGGGTTGAATTATTTCTTGTCTGAAACGTATTCTAATTTTCTACACACCAGTTTTACATTTCTTGAATTCTGGTAATCCCTGTTTGAGATAGAGCGTTTTAATGATGTAAAATCAAATATGATCTCGTAAATACATTTTCCTTGAAATCACAAATACCTAACTTCTAAAACTAACTTTTTTTAATTAGATACAACTACACAGGGATTTAACATTCTATAAAAGGTAGTTTTTACTTAAGGTCTGTGAACTTGATCTATTGCTATTATTACATACTGTTTTGCAAGGTTTTATTTAGGTATAAGAACAAATTCACTCAGTTTAGGCAAAATCAATTTTTAGGAAAAAAAATCAACCTATACGTCTATGTCTTTCTCGTGAGAGTTCTTTTCGTTTATCTTTAAAGCGGTGGTTTGTAGAAATTGGAAAAAATCTCAAATTAACTCGTTTAGATTAAGTTGCTGCCTTTTTAACACGCTTTTATTTTTTTATTATATTAGCTTCACTTGTATGTTTGTTTGTTTGTAACCGACTCTTTGGACTCGATTTTGACCCACTTTAAACGGACAGATTTAATTGAAACTTTGTACACTTACGAAGAACCGGTAACAATACAATAATTTGATAAGTTTATATCATTATCCTGATCAGGATCGCCAGTCCTTTCCTCACGTATCCTCTGCGTGAGAGCAAGAGGCTTAATATTGTAAGTATATTCCGTGATTCTCAGTTCGGTCGTTGGCCGAGCGGGCAAGTCTTAGTCGACGCGAAACGACGGACTCCTCGGGCGTGAGTTCAAATCCCATGGCTGAAATAAAAAAAATTTTTTTTTTTTTCAGAAATATCTGTTGGATCATAATATGTTATAATATCAGCATCAATAAGCAATATAAATATAGTTTAAAAAAACTAAAAAACACGCTTTCATAGCACATCAAACTACAAAGTGAAAAATAAATATAGTTTAAAAAAACTAAAAAACACGCTTTTAAAGCACATCAAACTAAAAAGTGAAAAATAATTATTAATATAAACTGAAAACAATAATGAACGAAAAATACTAGTATTATTGTGAAAAAAGCGTGGGTTGCTCGATATACGAAAAATATGGCACAAAGCAACCCACGCTTTTTTCACAATAATACTAGTATTTTTCGTTCCTTATTGTTTTCAGTTTATATTAATAATTATTTTTCACTTTTTAGTTTGATGTGCTTTAAAAGCGTGTTTTTTAGTTTTTTAAACTATATTTATTCATAAGTAAGTGTTGATTAAGAAGAATAGTTAATTATAATATTTTAAAGCGGTAGTAACAATTCTAATGATGATTGGATACAAACACAGAATTAGAACACAAACAGAAGTTGTTACTCTGTTTCATTAAAAAGTTTCCAATAAACAGTTAGTAAGATAGAAAAACAGTTCCGTGAGCACATGGGACATTTAAATAAATGAAAATATTGTCAAACTAAATGTAATCTTGGATTACCGCCCTATTAACAGAACTGGGCAACACTATTTTATATTTTCTGTCACAAAATATTTAAATAGAGTATTTCCGAATAGATGGATAGGCAGAAGAGTTGTCTTGGAATGGCCCCCAAGGTCTCCTGACCTAACCTCACAGGATTTCTTTTTGAGGCGACACCTAAAAAAAATGAGGTCTATGAAACAAAACCTGCAAACCTGCAAGCGAACGGGTGTTGCAAATCAATGCGCAACCAGTTGAGGAAATAATGGTAAATGCTTTTGTGTAATATTGGCATTAAAAGTGAAAACGTTTTACTACTTGTATCATATATACACCATGTAGATGTAACAATAATGGACATGAAAATATTCAAATTTTAGAATGGCACATTAGTCCTGCTTGGTATCAAACATGAGTTGAATCGGTGTTATACAGGGTGTTTTATAAGTCAATTTATAAAAATTGTCACTAATAAAACTACCTGCATTTTTTCAATACGAGTGTAATGAAGAAATTTCATTAAAAAAAGTTGCAAGGATGCAATTTATGTCTACTTACCAAATTTTAGGAATATAAATTTACTTTGTTAGAACTGTCCCATTTTTCAAGAGTAGTCAGTTTTTAGTTAAAAATAAGAACGTTAAGAACAAAAGTTAATCATAATACTAATTTATTTTATGATAAATCAAAAAGAAAAATTCTCATAAAATTCCTTTATTACTGTGCCGGTTTCGTGAACAAATTAATTACTTCACATCATCAGACACAGGAATTTTTATAAATAAAAAACCAGGGTCGTCAAATTAAAAATTAAAAAAGTTTGAACATAGTCAAATAATCTGTAAATGTAAGATATAAAATTTTTGGTATCTAATTAACTTTTTGATAAAAATGTCCCTAATTTATTTTACTTGTGATTTCAGAACACTCGCAACTTACAAAAATGATTTTTAAAATTTCAAAATAAAATACAAATTTATTGAAAAGAGGGGCTCCAACAAAGTTTTATATTCTTAAAATTTAGTAAGGAGGCACAAAATGTATTCTAAACAATTTTTTAATAGATTTTTTTCACATCTTAAAAAATAAAGGTAGTTTATTAGTGACGATTTTTAGAAATTGACTTATAAAACACCCCATACAACACAGATCAGCTCATTTTTGACATATCTTAGTTTTGTATCAAGCAGGACTGAATCCTCAAGTACCATACCAAAATTCAACAATTCGTTGTGACCTACACTTCTTCTTACATCTATCCTGGGACATAGAGTGTAAAGTTGACAGGCTTTCAATATATACTAATGCCTTGAACACAATACAGGAGGTATGTATTTTAATCGTTCCGTAATGATTCTTATTGTTTCTTACCCCCATGTACCGGTCCAGCACGCACAGAAATTGTTTGATGTCTATAATAGTGCTTATTATGACTAACATTCACAACACCCAGTTTGATAAATAGTGAAAATGATATATTAGGATTGTTTATACAAGGTGGGGCAATAATACGTCCGACTTCGATATGTCGAGTTCTATGACAGCTAGAAACTTGACTTAAAACATAAATAAACTAGGCAAAATAGTCTATGACCGGAAATTATTTACAGGGTGAGCCAAGCCGATTCTACAGGGTCAACTAACATTTCTTTTAAATGGAATGTCAGGTATATCAGAACATTTTTTGAAATCTCTTTGTGGCCTTCTTCCACTCCTGTATTATTATTGACTCTCTCCCAACCACTTAATAATAATAATAATAATAATAATAATATTTATTTACCAGAAAAATATATACAAATGTGCGTAATTAACTATAAGTAACATTTGATCTAGAAATAGAATGTATAGCATACAAAATATACAGGGTGAGCCACGGTGGGTGGAGTATTAAAAGTATATGGAGAACGGATCGACCGATTGCTTTGAAATTTTGGTTACCAAGATAATCGAGTATGATCTCTCCAACTAAAATATTTTCGAAAGTGCGGTGTTGCCACTTATACGTAAAACTGGCAACATCTTCGTTATTTTAAATGGAATACCCTGTATATTTTTGCGTTTTTTGGATCGTCGTCTCTTTATGAGTAACTTTTTATTAATATTTCCCTATACCTATCTCAAGCCGTTTTCGAGATAATAATTCTTTTCTGAATTTATTGCCAAAAATTTGACTTTCAGTAAATCGTGTTTTCTCCTACCTACGCAGCAATTAAAAGATAATTTTTTAGTTGCGGCTAGGCAAGGCCTGGGGGCATCTTCTCCATTATTCAAATGTTTTGAATATCATACAGGGTGAGTTAGAGAACGCTTTCTACAAGTGACTTAGAAAAATGCACGAAAGTCAATTTTTTTTAAATAGAATGCCCTGTATATTATTACTGATTCGGAAAGGCGATACATTTACCTCTTTAAAAAGGTAATATACTCTATACCTAATGCACACCGTTTTCGATTTATGGGCACTTTTCTGTAACCTTACCAAGAATATTAATCTTCTGGTATATCATAACGGGTGGGCCATGAAATTTTTGTTTTGTCATTTTGTAATGACAACAGATGTTATTTTTCTAAATAAATTTGACGTTAGTGATATTTGCACCTAATTTGAATAGCTATGTAGCACAAATATGGCAGAAAATAATTATACAAACACGGTTTTAATTGATTTGTTTATTATCCACGGAGAGTGCAATAAGGTTATCAGCAGAACTTCAGCAGAAGATTTAATGAGAAATATCCGAATTTGCCGCAGATGAACAACAGAAAGTTTTTACGAATTCAGAGGAATTTTATAAATTTTGGTTCGTCATTAAGAGAAGCAAGAAATTTACCTAAACCTGTGACATCTGACGAGGTAAATGAAATCAATGTGCTAGCATATTTTCATGCAAATTCCCAGTATTCCATACGTTGTGCTGAGCGGGATTTAGCATTGCCATATTCATCCATTCGAAAAATACTAGCAAACCATAGAATGCATAATTACAAATTTACAAGAGTCCAATTTCTCATGCCTCAGGATTATCTACAGAGAATAGAATTTTATGAAATGTTACTTGTACGTATGCAAGAGGACTCCAATTTTTTAAAGAAAATTATATGGACTGATGAATCAAAATTTTCTAGGGAAGGGATTTGTAACACACGAAAACGTCACCATTTGGCCACAGACAACCCTACGTTACTAGAGAGGCTGGCTTTCAAGTCAAATTTAGTTTCAATGTGTTTTGTATGTTAATGGATGACAAAATAAAATATTACATATACGACGAAAAATTGAATTCCAGAAAATATTTAGTTATAATTAGAACAATTGTGGAAGACTTCCTTGATATTATGTCAATTGAAAAATATATAACTTGTTGGTATCAACTCGACGAGGCTCCTGCACATTGTACACACGAAATTAGTATGGAGTTGGACCGCTTTTTCGATGATCGTTGGATTAGACGTTTGGGACCGTGGAATTGGCCTCCGAGGTCCCCTGACCTTACCCCGTTAGATTTTTATCTTTGGGGTACTCTTAAAGATAGAGTATATAAAACTCCAGTCCACAACAGGGAAGAATTAGAACGTCGAGTGATTCAAGAGATTGAAAACTTGGACCCCGCTGAAATAAGAGCTGCTACAACAAACGTCGTCCATAGTCGTATACAAAAGTGTCTGGAAGTTAACGGTCTACATTTCGAACAATTATAACAATATTTTTAAGATTTTTATATTTATTACTGTTATTGGTATTATTTGTTATTGCTACTTAGACTTTGTTACTGTTGTTGCTGCTTAGTTATTATTTTTTCCTAATACTGACACTTAATACCCACACACAGACATTTAATACCCTTTAATTCTTCGCCCTGCTTTTCACCACTAAAGAAGAAGATTCCAAAAACATTTAGATTTTGTTATATATAGATATAAATCATAAGATGACAGTATTTAAATAAATAATTAATAGGTTCTAAAGCAATTTTTTATTTTATTTTGCAGTAAATACCATTTTAACAAACATTTCTACAAAAACATGTGTAGCGCAAATTGATGCTCACGTTTTGAAATCTGACCTGTCAAATTTGAGGTTATCAATAATTATTAATTTTTACCAAACATTTTTATAAAAACACCGGTTGTAGAAAAAATCCTATGTGTAATTCGAGCGTAAAGTGACATTGTCGCTCTCGCGAGATAGCCGCGCTCCGCTACGCGTCGCGAGTCAAACTTCTCGCTCAAAGCGACAATATATCACTTTGCGCTCTTAATACACAAATAACTATTTTCTTAAAATCCATAGTTGTGATTGTAGTGATATTTTTAACATACACGTATTGTACAATGGTATAATTTCAACTAAAAAAAAATCATTACATCCAAGTGGTTGGGAGAAAGTCAATAATAATATAGGAGTGAAAGGAGGCCACAAAGAGATTTCAAAAAATATTCTGATATACATGGCATTTCATTTAAAAATATGTTACTTGACCCTGTAGAATCGTCTTGGCTCACTCTGTATATTTAAAAACAATTTCCGGTTATAGACTGTTTTGTCTAGTTTACTTATGTTTTTAAATCAAGTTTCTAGCTATCATAGAACTCAAGATATCGAAGTCGGACGCACTATTGCCCCATCCTGTATACATATTTTTCACCAATTTAACACAGCCATTTGTGATATCACATATAATATAATTATCATTTTTACCCGGTCTTTGAGGTCTGACAATCATGGCTATTCATAAGAATTTTTACCTGCGAAATCATTTATATCTACAGTATACATATCTACATAAAATACCCAACTAAAACATTTTGTGAATATTTTTCCGTATGATTCACATATAGTGTCCTCAAATATTAATTATTCAGTTCATAAATTGATTAAACTATTACATGTAAGTATATGTGAAATGATTTCCTTTATTAGTTTTTAGACCACACAAATTCTCACCACCTTTTCAGGTGGAACCGGGTAGTACACATATCTCCGTGTACTAATTGCACATCGTGGCCAAAGCTTGCCCAGTTGGACAAGAAGAAAACTGGTCTTATAATGTACATTAATAATTAATTAATAAATAAGTAACGTTTGTATTTTTTTCCAAAACATAAAATATATTATTCAAAAGTAGAATACCTCATTTGTAAATACTAAAGATAACAGTGGACCGAAAACGCAACCTTGAAGAATACTAGTGGTGCAATACAAAAACAAATTTAGATGTTTTTTCTTATCTTACGTTGATTTCTTGCAATCTATCTTTCAGGCATGATTCAATCCAGTTTAGAGTAGAATCTCTTGCTTCAACGTTTGCTTTGGATTCAAATCTGCTCATAAGAAAATACTGTATATTATGTGGACAGAGATTTACTACTAGTTTTTTAATTTATTACTGATTCTTTACGACGAAAAAAGAAATCTTAAATTATGTATAAAAAATACAGCAGGATAAAAAACGCTGATCTAAACTCTTAGAAGTGCCCGATTTGTCACGACATTATAGCGTTTAGAATTTAATTACCATTTTCTAAAGCAGTAAGATAATATCACTAGCTATTTCTAATGCAGCTGGTGTTAAACAGTAAATAATATAATATCTTCATTAGCATCGATTTATAAAGGGAGCTTTCTCTTAAAGCTAGTTACGGCGACATATCGAGAATAAATTAAAATAATTAAGGGAGAATCGACGACACGGGATTCCTATTATGCATGAATTTAACTGAATAGTATGGTATTGTCCAAATAAATACATGAAATGCTTTGTTTGCATCTGAACGTGCTATTGGGTTTGGCGTCATTGTTAAATAACAGGAAGCCATCAATACTTTATCAGAGGCGGCTCATTTCTAATTAAGAAACTTACGTAAATACGGAAGTAGAGGAGGTTGTTAATTATAAATTATAGCTGTGTTCTTGCCTTAAGTTGAGATATAAAAGATCCTACGCACCTATTCGAGCTTTCGAATCCTCAAAATTGTGTAGCTTATACCCGTACACCTTACTTTTGATATGTCCCAACAAAAATAAATTAAGGCGGGTTAGATCGGGAGACCTAGCCGGCCAATTTATGGATATCCCTCTGCCGGTCCACCATCGGTAAGTAACTGAATTAAATAACGCTTCACTTGAATGTCATAATGTCCCCCCAATGCATTATAATAACTGGTACCAGGTACCTCCATACCATTTTGCTGAAACCACACTTTATTTTGAAATATTATTCCCATTAAGGAATAAAGCAACTCATGCAGGTTCCACGTTGTTTTGTATGAGTTCAAGGTATTTTTGAACAGTTAAATTTCCATGAGCAAAAAACTCCGCGATGATTTGATGCCCAGGAATACCTCCCCAAAGATTTATCTTCTGCGGACGCTATGTGTGTTTTCAGTATGGATTATGACAGTTTACTTTTTTGTTAAGACAAAAGGTTGCTTTCATCGAGAAATGTAATTTGGCGACTAACATTTCCATCATTATTACAAATTTTCAACATTAGATCGCAGCATTATAATCTATCGAAATCGTCGAGGACGTTCCCTTTGATCTAATTCCCACGAGATCTAAATCTACCTATTAATATGTATAATTGTTCGACTTTTCCAATGAGTTTTATATAGACCAATGAAAAATCCAATGGTATATAAATTCTATGAGTTCTAATTCCCACAAAATCTAATTCCACGAGATATAAAACCCTATATCATATTTCCATGACTTCTAACGCATCACCCTGTATATCTGATCGATTTTCTGAATGCGTTTTATTACTGTTAACATACTTAAAAACACCAATTTAAAAATCCCATGAGATCTAACTGTGATGTTGCCTTACATACTGAAGTACTGCATTACGTATGCAGCATTCAGGGGCGTAGGAATAACTAAGGCAGCAGACTCACTACGCCGGCTGTGAAAATGATGCATATAATACTGTAGAAATATGTATATGTATAATATTAATAATACAATATAATAAATACTCATATACAACTGTTTTGGTAGCAAATCATACTGAAATGTAAAATTTTTATCGGATATAAATTGAATTTATTAATTACGCGCACGCCTTTGGACGTTATGTGTGAGATGACTTCACACTTAGATCTTGTGGGATTTAAATTTCGGGTTTTTAGATCTCGTGGTACTTTTAAATCAGTCTATTAGGAAAGCTCAACAGATAGATATACAATGTGATGAATAAATTCGTTGAAATTGGATCTCGTAGGATTTATTTCAGTTTCTTCTCGGACTCTTTAGATCCCATGGGATTTTAAAATGGGATGACTAATGAGCTAGATCTCTAGAAAAACAATTTCGGAGCATTTCGATTTCGTGGGAATTAGACCTCAAGGGATATACTCAAATTGTTCTTGTTTAGTTTGTGGACTAAATACAACTTATAAGGATGATTTTTTTTTTGTTTTTGAGTTTAGTTTTTTTTAGGTATCACAACCCACAGTAACTTGTCGCGTTGATAGTTGATGTGTTTCTTCTATTGTTAATAAATTTCTAAGGCCTTTTCTCCGTATTGTTGCTAATTTTGGTGTTCCAGTGTTTTGAGTGAGTTTCTTCTTCATTATTCTAGAGAACATTGTACAATAGGAACTCTGTTGGGTTAGTTAAAAAAAGTGCAAACCTCTTCTTGGGGCTTAGTTTTCTATCTCCACACCTTAATTAAAATTTCGATATTTCTTTTTCATTTAATTGAGGCATTTTCAATATTTAACTACAATATTAAAATTGGTATTGCCACAGCACGGGCCTTATAACACTGTCTAATAGAATTCATAGTGCTCATTATATGAATATTTGAAATTTGTTGAAATGCTTCAGCACAGATTTTAAAAACGTTAATTCTAAAACAAGTAACAAGGGGTAGAATTTTTAGTGGGCCATATTGTATACTAATTTCGATGTCATATTCGAGTCACCTGAATCGACTTTGTGACTAAAAAATTATCGCATGCCAGCTTTCCAACGTACTATTTACAAAAGCATCGCCTAAAAGAATAACCGCTACGAATAATCCTAACACTACATACATTTGGGCATATGTATATGTGACAAAAATAATTCTTCTATTATCAAAATTACCCCCTCTGACTATGCTGCAATGTGCTAAAATGAGGATTTATTATTAGATATCTTGTGAATTTTCTACAACATGGCCTCGCCAGTATAAATTAGACCGTTTAAATTGTCAAGCTGCAATAATTCCGAGTTTACAGTTCGCACACGTAGCGTGATTACCGTAGCTTTCGGTGTGTGAAGGCCTTTAGTTTACAAAGTGGAAACACTCTAATTAATTTTAAGATTAACATGTCTAAGCGAGGCCCTATAACATTTTAAACTAAAATCTGTGTTCAGCGACCATTTAAACGGAACTATTTGCAAACGAGAAAATGTACATACGGCGTTCCCAGTGCAAGTCTCTGTTTCATGTAATATTTATTTAGGAGAAGTAGTATATAAAATTCATATATACGGCCGAGTGAATTTTGCTGAAATATGCGATTCTTATCCGTCAAGATATCCTTGCGTTTTTTTCTCCTTCTCTTGCCAAGGCTGGTGGTAGTTTAACCAGTGGCACAGATGAGAAATATTGATCATAATTCATAAGAAGTATTAAATTGTGCATTATTAATATAGTGAGTATTTCCCTATGAAGGATATATAAATAGATGATCGTTATGTTATTTCTCAACAAAAAAAGATATTGTCTTGTATAACGTTACACAAATTTCGTTTCGACCTTGACCTAGATCTCGTTTTAAATTTCGAGAAGAGGCGTAATTTTGGTTGTCAAAACAGAATTATAAACGGTGAGATAAACAATATTCTCAAGAGAGATTCTACTATATAAACCTGTTTCTCCTTTTCTGGTTATATTTTATATGTACATTATTTGTAATTTCCAAATTTTCATCACCTCTCGAATGCTATTGCCCAAACATATCCGAGTCAATTTGAAGTTTGTCACCCTTACAAACAGTTTCACAGTTTAATTATGAATTATAACCAAAACACAGTAAGAACTTATCCGAAACTTTATTTAAATTATGAAATAAATTGTAAATGTATTATATGGACAAGATTATCTACATGCATGTATGTTGTAAGTAGACCGTGCCTGGACTCCTAAAATCAATAACAATGAGTCCAGTCTAGGAGTTCCTCGAGGGCTAATGCAGAACCCACTTTATTTATCATTAATATAAACGACATGCTTAGCTCTCTGCAACGTCTAAGGCATTTGAACGTCTCTTATACTGATAATATTAATGTAATTATACATTTTAACTTTGTTAATGAAGTTGACGACTGCACCTTTTAATTCACGATAAAATAAACATCTGATAACACATTATACATACACTGAAATATCTACAACAATAAAACTGTTCTCCCTCAGTATTTAATAAGTATACACTAAAAAATTAGGTTTTTCTGTAAAAAGTTTGAGGATTTATTAAACAAAATAGTGAAAGATGCTGATGAACAGTTTACTACCTTAAAATCTTTATTAAATATAAAAGAATTGTTAAAACTTAATATGGCTTTGACATTAGAAAAGCATTTTAATTATCTTATAACAAATCCAAACATTCTCAAAGTATTAGCTACTACCGTATTGATATTTTTCTGTCAAATGTTACTCCGAGATCTCTGATTAAATTGGTATGTTTTAGAATTGTGTCATTTATAATGTATTAGTTAGGAATCTTACTACGAGTAAAGATTATTGTTTGGTATTTATCAACATTAATGAATCGGTTATTATTATTGTACAATTCTTTAAATCTAAAGCAAGTCTGCTTGAAGATTTTGGTAGTCTGCACGTTCTTGAATTTGTAAAAATAATTTAAAACCACCTGCTTAACTAACAATTTAGAATATTTAAAACACTCATTTATCTCATTAACATATATGATAAACATTAAGGACCCCGGGCGTGATCCCTGGGGTACCTCCCATGTTACAGGTGAAGTATTAGAAACAAAAACTGTGCATTTCTATATATTGTTGCCTGTCAGTTAAATAAGACTCTACCCACGTTAACAATGTGCCAGCTAAGCACGAATGATTATAAATCAATGGTGTTTGTAATTACATTTTTTTGTACTTATTTATTGTTAATGTTTACCTGGAAAGGTTTCTTTTTGGGAATTTTTATTTTTTAATTATTTGTTGAATAAATTAAAATAAGAATTATGACAACGCATAGAATCAACTAATGACATCTTTTGTTTTAAACAGTAATGTTTAAAATAATTTTTAAGATCTCTTACTCCTCTTTTTTTTCTCCTTTTTTTCTCTTTTCTGCCACTGTTATTTATATATGTTCTGTCTTTCCTTTTTATTAAACATTCTTTTTCATTTTTTGTCACTTCTTGTCACAATTTGTGAATACAAAATAGCTTATTCGTTTCAGAACTGACAAATAGTACGATTCAATGACGTTCAGTTATATTGATACATATACATATTTTTATATATAAATATACAATCACCAGCTATAAACCCCATGGACAAATTATAAAAAAAAAAAAAAAAAAAAAAAAAAAGGGAAGAAAAAAAAAAAAAAAAAAAAAAAAAAAAAAAAAGGGGGGGGGGGAGAAAAAAAAAAAAAAAAAAAAAAAAAAAAAAAAAAAAAAAAAAAAAAAAAAAAAAAAAAAGAAAAAAAAAAAAAAGAAAAAAAAAAAAAAAAAAAAAAAAAAAAAAAAAAAAAAAAGGAAGAAAAAAAAACACACCCCACCAAAAAAAAAAAAAAAAAAAAAAAAAAAAAAAAAAAAAAAAAAAAAAAAAAAAAAAAAAAAAAAAAAAAAAAAAAAAAAAAAAAAAAACAACCAACACGAAAGGGGGGGGGAGGGGGGGGGGGGGGGGGGGGGGGGGGGGGGGGGGAAAAAAAAAAAGAAAAAAAAGGGGGGGGGAAAAAGGGGGAAAAAGGGAAAGGAAAAAAAAGGGGATTTTGGAGGAAGGAATAATTGGTTAAAAGAAAAAAAGAATAAAAAAAAATAAAAGGAAAAAAAAGAATTTTTGGGAAAAAGAATAGGTTGTGCTGTAAACAGAATCACTTTAATATAGATATACATTTAAAAAATTTTTTTGTTCTTAAACAATTTCTTTTTTTATGTTGTTTAATTTATTTAACCCTTCTAATTTACATTTTACTGCCTTAAACAAGTATATTTTTAGTGTATTTTCATGAATTGTTTTATTTTATAATTTTATATTTTGTAGTGCCCTGAAGCAGGTAATAAATTTACCGAAACATCGGCAATTTGAAAAACTAGTTTTTCTAAACGTTGGCCTTTTACCCAAAAAAAAAACCTTTCCAACTATAATTTTTTGGTCTAAATAACTACGTGTATGTTAACTGTTTATGTTTACGTTTTTAAAAAATACAAACTTACACAGAAAAACCAATTTAAATAGTCCTGAGGATGTGTCAAAATACACGAATAGTTGACTAATTAGAACTTGGTTTTCTCCTCTCTTCCAACCTTATCTAATTTAAAAATGTGTAAATAATACTCAGTTGCAGTAAACTTAGTTCTTCAATATACCATTTAAATATAATCCCATATCTACACCACTGAGCAGATCAGATGGCTGGCTGCCTGATATTGCAGAACGGTATGAATATCTCGAACGTAAATAAGTGAATATGGAATATCCACGAGAGAGAGTCCTTCCCAAAAACCATCATTTATCCAGACGACCGCCTCACATATTGAACGTGGATGATACCCGCGGCCAAGATTACCAATACACGGAAATCTTTTCTTATTTATTGATATGGACCATGGGAAACCAGGCATGTTTTTTTACGACACACAAAACGTATATTAAATCAGATCAGAAATGGGATTTACCTGAACAGCTATTTATTGCAGAATTGAGATTTATTACTCTTTTTTTACATAAAATGAGATATATTTTTTTATTTTATGATTATAGATATCCGTATATACATTTTTCATTTTTTGATACGCAAAATCGAAATATTTTTTTTGAACAAACTATTCGTAAAATATGTGTGCTATGAACAATACAACATCCAGTAATCATTAAGGTATTTTAAAATAACGCTCGCATTTTGTCGTATCTCCAGCCAAACGATTAAAAAAATTTATCATTTAAAAAAAAAATTCTTATGTGTATTGGGATTATAGTTTTTCTTCACTATACAATTATTTTACTTCATATCAAAGACGGTGGTACCATATTAAAGTTATTTATGTAATAAGAAATTTTATATTTTATAATCATTAAAAACAGTTTCAGTTGGGAAACCTCAGTGATGTTGTAACATCACTGAGGTTTCCCAACTGAAACTCATGCATACCTATGCTTTAATTTGTAAAATTTGTTGTGAGGTTTGGACCGACCACAAACCAATATCTTTTAAGGCAATATTAATGTTTGGCGGATTATTTCCCTCTTCATCAAAGCGAGTACTAATTAATATTGAACTACCGTTCATCACTGTCACAAATGTCATTCCGAACTATCCCGAAAAATCAGAATTGATGTAGAGTATGAAAGAATTTGCCAACTGATTAGTTTCTGCAATAATATTTCGTACCATAAATGTTCATGTCGAGCAATCTAAATGTACAATTTGAAAACTGATATTAAAACTAAGTCGAGGATATAATGAAATGAGTAATGTTACCAGTTTTCTTGTTCCTAAATGCTCTGTTCCATTATTTATTTTTAGGTATTATTTAAAGGACAATTTACTTCACAATACAACATATTTTGATATTATTTTGAAACTAAATGTCATCGAGAGATGAATCATTAATAAATGAATGAGAATATTAAGGTACATTTAAACGGTTCACTTTGGATGATCATCCTGGATGAATCATCCCAACTAAAAAACAAGTGAATCATTTAAACAATGAATCATCAAAAATGATCACAAAGTAGGACCAAGGGCTATTTTTGAATCATCGTAGATACATCATACGAAATTAACTGTCAAAACATGTGTAGTACAACAGCAGGGGTATGCAACTGGAATAGCCAATCTCGCAACAAACCATATGACTTGTACTTTTCATCATGAAACAATGGCTCATTTTAGATGCCTTTAGCTCCGGGATTTAGTATTACCGTGAAGGCCACACTTTTCTTATACAGGTTATGTACTAAATCATTAGACACAATACATACAGACACGTTTACTATTTCTTCTAGAAGGATCCATTCTCCTAATCTAGAACCTAATAGTTTTGCTTCATTCTTTGGGAGATCTAAGACTCTGACAAGGTCTTTTAAGATCATTTTGTGTAATTTTATGTGGTATTTTATGGGATACGAAACATAATAAAACTTTCTGTGGTTTTTTGATTTTCACGAAATTTATTTTGAATATATACTTGAATATATATTTTACATGACAATCGTTTCGCCAACACAGTGGCTTCGTCAGATGTGAGTATTATACTCACATCTGTCTACACTCAGTATAATACTCACATCTGACGAAGCCACTGTGTTGGCGAAACGATTGTCATGTAAAATATATATTCAAGTATATATTCAAAATAAATTTCGTAAAAATCAAAAAACAACAAAAAGTTTTATTATGTTTCGTATAACATGGATTTTCATCAAGTAAAGGTCGACTCAATCAACTATTTTATGGGACGTAAATTTAAAGATATACGCAGAAAATTAAATGAATTATTTTATATGTTGATAATTTATATCGCAAACGGATTTAAAATGAAAAATCCAAAATAATCCATCGCAATAATTGTAAACTTTTTAATTTCAAAATCCTCTTTTGCATTTGTTAAGTTCGCTGTTCTCACAAGGAAAATTATTGCAATGCTATTTTCCTTTTGCATGTCGGTTCCTATTAAAAACTTCACCATTTACAATGGAAATAAATCGTACAAAATTTCTCATAATCATAAAATAATGACATTTTAATCCAGTTCACAGTTAAATATAATTTCGCAAACTTCCATTTACGTTTGTCAAACAAACGCCCCGAAGGCGCGATTATATCAAACTTTTTCCAATTAATATCTCTTTTGTCTCTTTCTTAAACAGTTTAACATCATTCTTAACTTTTAATTAAATACACAACCTCTTTCATGTCAAAAAGTTTTCGCCAATTATTTTGCTTGTTTCTCAGCTTGAATGCAGTCGAAATATTTCCAAGAACAAATATCTAATTATACAATATAACAACTCCAACTTGTAACTTTTAACTTTTGCGTAATATCTGCTTAATCTACCGTTCTTTATACTTCGGAGCTGTTAGGTCTACTTTGTCTTTTGTTATCGCTCTTCTTTTGTTTGGGTCACCTTAGTAAGTTGAATGGAGTAAACTTCGGTTGCAAATACTGGCTGCCTTTAGCTTATGATTATTTACCCCGCAGAACTTTCTTATTATAGATTCTCCTAGGGAATTTGCACGAGAATAATGCGAAGATTAAGCAACTTATGTGTGATAAGTGAACGGTAAATGCTGCCTTATAATGCGGGAGCTGATTACATTATAGTGAGTTCTAAGTTTTAGGTACAAAGTTAAATTTACAGTGAGTTCCAAATTCGAGGCTTGCTGGTGTTATATATTCAAAATGGTTTCACATATGAGTTTATTATTTGACGTATGGCAAACTGTTTTCAATGTCACGAGCCCCTAATAGCATTTTATACATATGCGTATCATTTTGTTCAATTATGCTAGTTAAATTAATTTTTATAGACTACAAATTTTCTAATAGGACTGAAAGTTAGAAACTGATTATTGAAAGTTATTAAACTAATTATTTCTGTTATTACCTTCAAATAAATACAGATTGCAACAAGGAACTAGAGACATACATCATTATATGACGAATTTACTCACAATTCACCCGGCTAGCCGACATGAAACGAAGGTCAATCGGCAGTGTATGCAATTCCGCAAGTACTGGTAAGAAGATCAATTATAATAAATAAGCCCCCTTCTTGGGTTAAACAATAACACAGCCCCACAAAAAAAAATTTTTCTGACCTAGTAACGAGAGAGTACCTTATGTATTTTTGATCGCTGATTCCAAATCCGGGGTCAAAAAAGTCGTACACCCCCAAAAAAAAAATTTTAGAGCCAAAAAACACTTCCTGTTATCATTTTAATCAATCGTTTTGTTTAATATTGTCGGGAAAAATTTAATGTATTACGATAAAAATAAAGGTAAGTTACAGCGTTCACCCTATCGGTATGAAACGCACCACCATAGAGGGTGAGAACCACCCTCATCTGCCACCAAACCAATTGATAACCACAATGACTGAAAAACATTTAAAAATGTTTAAGTTTCGTTAGGTTTGCAATAAACTGACGTAGAATTCACATAATACCCCAAAACTACCCCTATAGCGTTATGAAATGGAAAAACGATATCAAGGAAGATGGGACGAACACATGATAGCAGACTACTGAGACACGAAAGAACAACACAAACGACAGTCAGTAAGAAGATCGTTTGAAAATAAAGTTAAAATATACCATAAAAAAAAAGATTAAAAAAAGAAGAATTAAAAGCTACTAACGTAAGAGTACTTCTCACCCCCTTCCGGGATGCGTCTTATACCCATATGGTGTTAAGATTGGTGACAAATGACTGCTAATATCCTAGCCATAAGGATCTTTGCAAATAAGAACATCCATATAATGAAATCGTTATCAAATTTTATGTTTTTTCCTTTCTCTTTTCTGTAATTGAAGTTAAGGGTTGTTTTTCATAACGATATAGGGGTAGTTTTGGGGTATTACGTGAATTCTACGTCCGTTTATTGCAAACCTAACGAAACTTAAACATTTTTAGATGTTTTTCAGTCATTGTCGTTATCAATTGGTTTGATGGCAGATGAGGGTGGTTCTCACCCTCTATGTGGGTACGTTTCATACCGATAGGGTGAACGCTACAATTCACCTTTATTTTTATCGTAATACATTCAATTTTTCCCGAAAATATTAAACAAAACGATTCAGGGGGTGTTTTTTTGGCTCTAAAATTTTTTTTGGGGGTGTACGAATTTTTTTGACCCCGGATTCGGAATCAGCGATCAAAAATACATAAGGATATACTCGTCTCATTGCTAGGTCAGAAATTTTTTTTTTTTGTGGGGCTGTGTAATCTAATCGATCATGAAAACTTCGTCTAATATAGATTAGGGCTAATTATTTGGAAGGCATTTGCGATTGTCAATCGCAATTCTACAAGAATATTAGCCCAACTTCCCGAAAGAAATAAATTTGAGGTTTAACGTATCCCCATAAAAAGGAAGTTATTTGGGGCCAAATCGGGAGATCTAGCTGGCCATAAGATAGTTCCTCGTTCACTCAATCAATGGTTTGGATATATGTCATTCAGGTGTTCTTGAACTAAAGCACTATCAGAGACAGGTCATCCATCTTATCGAAACAGATCTCGTTAAATCTTGGCCTTATTATCTGTCGAATTTCTCGAACAATTTGCTGCTAGCAAAACATTCAAATACTTAGAACTTTTCAATGAAAAATGGGTCGATATTTTCTATCTATATATTAAACTTCTCGGAACATTGAGTTCAAAACTCAAAAAATCTGAAAAGATTTTCCTGACACCAATAAAGAACGACTGAATAGTTATGTCGATCAATTAATGCAAATGTCAATTCATCAATAAAAATAATATTCTGATGAAATTTTCATCACTGTTCTTCACTTCCATTATATGTACAGGGTGGGCAAATTTCGATGTTTGTATAGGGTAACTCGGTAACTGTAAGAGATACAAAAAAAATGGAAGACACATTCTATATCTCTTTTTTTTGAGACAAATTCACTGGCGAGAAAAAAATGCGCTATCGTTTTTGTTTTCGAGTTATAAACAAAAAGGTCGATTTTTCGACGTTTAGACACATGTCAATATCTTGGTTTGTAAAGTTATGAAAAAACAACTTTTACATTCTTCAGGTACTTTTTCTGTATAATACACTAGCGTCAAGAAAATTTAAAAAAAAGGTGTAATTTCCAGTTGGCATAATGTTGAATTTTTTTAAATGGGAATCATAGCTGGTTCTGGTTTAGTTAAAAAGAAAATTTTTTTCTCTTTTAAACTATATATCATATGTGGGGTAACTTTTGATGTGTAAGTATTTTTTAATAGCGAAAATAATCTTTTAGTAGATTACCTTTTGCATTTTTTTATATTTATTCCAAGTAGGCGTGTGTCATCTATGACAGAGTTTATCCATTTGTCAGTAAATTGAATATTAATAATTTAGTTTCCGTTATAATTACACCCCATTTAATCGTAAAAGTGAAGATGTCACGAAAATTACGAGAATGTTTTATTTAAAGTAATAACAATTGTGTTATTGTATCCGAAATATATTTCAATCGCGATCCAGAAAGAAGACAACCTATTAAAGTTATTTTTGAGAGGTTTAAGAGGGCTGTAGTTCCTTGTCGCAATCTGTATATATTTTTTCAGATGTAAAACTATAAACAAACATTTTAATTGCAATTTAAATATTAGAATTGCAAAATACTCAAATGTTGTCGTAAGATAAAAAAAAATAATGTGATCGTACGGTAAAAAAGTTAACAGGGCTTTTTTTCTGAAAATATCCTCCCCTACAAGCAGAGCTGTCAGGTACTTCAATTAAAAGAACTGAAATAGTAATTTAATTATTTTTAAGTAATTAAATTACTTTAATTCAATTACTTTTTTTGGACGCCTTAAAATAATTGGTATTTGAATTACTTTTGTAAAAGTAGTAGTTGGTAATTGTTTTATTGTTTTTGGTAATTGAAGTACTGAACAAATAATTCAATTCCTTTTGGATAATTCAATTCCTTTCAAATACTTTAATTACCCTTAAAATAATTGAAATTGTATCGAAAATATTCCGAGAAAAATAGCAACGCACTCGGCTTTAATAACTTGTCTGAGCTTGTCGTTTGACAGTATTTTTATTTTCTTTCAGTTATCCAGTGCACTACACAGTATATACAGTAGCGTGTGATTGCAAGAAAACCATGTTTTTAATTATTTGTCTCCTTGTGTTTTTAATTTTTATAAAGTTGTCTGACAAGGTAAGTAAATATTAAATAATAAATTTGTTCTTTACTATTTTTTAAATATTTACAGGTATATGTTATATATCTCCTATATTGGCAATATCTATTACTTTACTTATTTGATTTAATCAAATACCTATTAATATTAGTTACCCTGACAAAATTTTTGAATAATGATTGTAGAAACAAAATTTTTGCACAGAAATGCGTTTCACGTTGAACTCAAATATCGAATAAAAAATGTCTGTCTGTATGTATGTCTGTGTGTCATTTCTTGTCAACACAATAATTTCTTTTAGATTTGAAAATTTTATTTTAAATTTAGTACCTATATATGTAAAATAGCTTGGTAGAATATTACCTACATACGTGTTTGAATGACCTAATAATTATTTAAAAATACATGTACATTGTGCCTCTTTTTTGGTAGGTATTTGAATTTCTCTTATTTTCTGTCGATATTTCAATTATTTTTGGTAATTCAATTACATTCAAAGTAATTCAATTAAATAGAGTAATTGAAGTATAAGGTAAAGTAATTGAATTCCTTTACTTGAAAAAAGAAATATTATTTTCGACGAGTAATTGATACTTGAAGTACTGTGTAAAATGAGGAGTAATTGGTAATGGAAATATTTACTACTTTGATTGATAATTGGTAATTGGTACTTCAATTACTTTTAATGGGTAATTGTGACAGCTCTGCCTACAAGGAACTTGGTTTAGTAGAAACTTACTGTAATCTGCGAAAAATAACTAAAAGAAGGCGGCTATTTCATTATCATTTTCAGATAACTGTAGCATTAACAAAAAGTGAAAAAAGTGTAATAATACTTTCACGCCACTCCTACGATTTTTAGATAACGCATATTTTTTTTATACAAAAATCCTATGATTAGTATCGATTTTAAATTATGCATTTGACTGACGCGCGATTCACCGAGCAAATTTACGTGATTTTCCGCACTCAAAAATTTGACGCGCATAAAACTGTTGACTTTGGGGAATAATCATTAAAACTCTCCTCTGTAGCATTTCACGTTTATTTTTGCCGGTCGATTCGGTGGTATAAAGGACAGTGACGAGTGCGTATGGGTTGAAAACCGGGCAAGACCAAGTCGATGAGATATAGTGCACTTTCAAATTTGAAAATATTAGTTTTAACAACCCAAGCAACATTCTGACGACGAACCGCCGTTGCTGTTCGCAACTAAAAGTCGGTGTGCGACGACACAAAACGTCGGGATGACCCATATTTGTACTAATCTGGTCAATAAAATATGGGTCGATTCGACGTAGAGGACCGACTTTAGTCGTTGTGATTACCGACCAAATGTTCACCAAATTTTACGTCTATCTATTTATATAAAATGGATAAGGCGTGTTTATCATTGAGTACGTATTATATACAAAATACTTCGAATAAAATTTTAATAAATCTGGTGGGGTAAAAACTGAAACGAAAGAAATTTTATTGATACATATATATAAAGTAGGTCGAAAAATATAGTGAACCCATAAGAATAATGTTTATTTTAAGAACGAAAGTACTATTTTTATTTTTTTACTTTCAAAAAATATTTTCCGTTTCCAAAGAAAAGCGCAATTGAAATATTGTTTAATTAATTTTACGAGTAAATAAAAACTTTTTGCTTGCTTTATTTGAAAAAAGAGGCAAATTTTGTGTATTTAAAATAATTGTACACATAATCAACATGGCCGCCTATTATTTCCTTCTGTGGAACCAGAAAATATGGCGAAGGCGGAATAAGTGCAACTATTTTTACTAATAGCGACTTACGGTTAAATAATTTTACCTGCACCAACTTTTAGTAGGCTTTGGTGCAGAAATCTGCACTAACACTAACGTTCATTCCAAACAATCACGATAATATCGACCGTCTTTTGCAGTTGGTGTATAAATTTTTACTAAATATCTATCAATACTTGAATTATCGACATTGATTTTGAGGTTATGTTAGACCAAGGACCAAAAGCCTAACACCAACGTCCAACCGACGTTGCTAGATGACTACGTCAGTCAGCAATGTCTAACCAACGTTGGAATGTTACCCAAAAATTACCTAAATCTAATTAACAGTTACCAACGTCTAATCAATGTTGGATAATAATCTAAGAACACACTCAACGTATTAAGTAGATTTCTGACATCAAACCAATGTTGGTAAGTGCTAGAGTAAATAGTAGGTTTGCGAGGTTCAAGCTACGTCTCCGACGTTGTATCATAACTATAAAAATTTAAGACGCTACTTGACTAATATTTGTAATAATTCTGACCTTATAATTAGTAAAAAAGTAGTCGGTAGTCGGTAAAATGTTACTTGAGATGAATGTAGCTACCTATCAAGTCGGTTACCAACGTTATACAGAAGTAGGTGTATTACCGAAAAATTATCGAGCTACTTAAGTTAGTCATTAACGTCTAACCAACGTTGGTTAATAACTAAAAGAACCAAACCTATTAAGCCTAACCAACGTCTAACCAACGTTGGCAAGTGTTCCATAACAAACTTGACCTATTAGTTAGTCACCATGGTCACCCAACGTTGGTGGTTACTCAAAAATTAACCATACCATTTTAGTCAGTTGTCAACGTTTAACCAACGTGGTAAGTTATTCAAAATATAACCATACCTATTTTATCAGTTGTCAACGCCACAACGTGGATAAGACTTGAAAACATATCAAACCTTAGGTTTCAGGCAAAAGTTGGTAATCGTCCAGACTTAAGCAGAGGTTTGCGAGGTCGCCAAATTTGGTTCGCCGTCGTATTACAACTACAAAATTTAAGTTACACTACTATTTGTAATAATCGTCGGTAGTGAAGCGGTAGTTGGTAAAATGTGCTTGGAAATAGCCATGATCTTTAATGAATTTTTCAAGAACACGGTAAAAAGTCAGGATCGGATTCAGCCAACATCAATAAGCATTATTACTTTAGTTGATGACTGCTCATATGCTCACGTATGTCCATTCAACTGTTTATAGATAATAGTCACACACATATGATTATACCAGTTATAAGTGTTTAATACAGGTAATAAAATACAAAATATCGTCAATACACAAACTATAAATTAATCAATGCTTCAACTGTTATAATATACTATTAGCATTGCTTCATATAAATGAGAAGGTCCACTACACGGCACAGTAATACATCTTGGATTTTTATTTAACTATTTGAAAATTCTTATTGACTTTCTCAGCAATATCCCAAGATAATTAAAATTTTGTTTGAATTTTTTTAAGAAAAATAAATGAGGACGACCTTGATTCAAAGTTATTTTACGAGTCTGCACTCTCTTCCAAGTCTGGATTACTTTACTCGTTAATATAAAAAATACTTCACGTCGAAAACCATATAATATGTTAGATATACTAATACAATGTTCGTTACCTTTAGATTTATATATTGAGTATACCAGTAATGCTTGTCTTTTTGGTCGTATGGTATAAAGAATTTGTGGTTGATACGTGATAAGAAGAAGTTTAGGTATAAAGAGATATTAGAAATAAGGAGAGATGATAAATGACAATAGTTATAAATTATGTAAAGAAAATATGTAAATAGAAATAGATAAGTAAGGAGTACATGAAATTTGATTTAATAAATTAAACAACACGAGAAAGAAATAAATAACATTATATTCATGATGTTAATGTTTTGCAGCGATTTATTTCCTTGGGGAAATTCTACGTAGCGATGCACGTACTCACTTTGACTCTTCACTTTTAATGATCACACACCGGTCTTTTAAAACTTTTAAGAAACACAATCGAAACTGCAGTGTTCTATTTGTTCTAGTAAGAATGGGGATCTCATTTCAGTAGTGTTGTACGTCACTTACGCCTGACTCTATTATGTATACGTTTAATACCCCTGTTGTAGCTTCTTTGTTTTCTGCTGTTGCAGTCAAGTGTGCTTTGTGCTTTCTTTTGTAGATCAGCAGGGGCGTGCGGTGAGTTTTGATACAGGGGAAGCAGTTTGTGATATAGGGTGATGGGTAGTGCGAAGCCCCGAGCGAAGCGAAAAAAATTTTTTTAAGAAAAGGGGCGTGGCTTCCGTATACTCATTTTAAAGCAAATGTCGAAAGCTGCATAGTTATGATATCTAGAAAAAAAGTACACTTGTAGGACCGCCACTCCTCAATAAACATAAAACATAAAAACACCACAAAAATTAGGCAACCCCCCGATTCCAAAACCGAAGCTGCACGGGCGAGGGTTACACTTATGAAAAAAATGCACACACAACCATACCCACCGACATTGCTAGCGCTGGTGGCGGGGATTGAACCCGCAGTGAAATAGAGAGTTTGTTCAATCACACTAGCCATCGCGCACTCTCTAGTTAACTATAAATTGAGCCGGCTAGTTAAGTAGTTAACATACACATATCTACCTATTTATAATGTAGTTTAATCCGCCTCTCCTTTTTGCGATGTCGGAAATAACTTCGTCGTAAAAGTTTGATTTTGGGACATCTCCTTCACAAAGTCACTTTCTATTATCAACAGAGACAATCTTGAAAGCCGCTCTTCACTGACTGAATTTCTCGAAAAAGTTTTTATTCTTTTTTAAGGTCGAAAAACTGCGTTCAACCGAAGCACTAGTTGCAGATATCGTTAACACTAATTAACACAATTTCAACACTTCAAAGTAGGCCTGATCCAAACTATTTTATTTTATAAAGATAATCAGTTCGTTGGCGTTATGTTTCTGACTAATATCTTCTGTAGCATAAATAACTTAAAGTTCCGATCGTAACCCAATTATATCAAAAAAATTTCCGTAGTTATCACTCAATGACTGAAGTGCGTTTTGTGGAAACTGTTTATTTTTAAATTCATTAAAATTGGACAATTCTAAAAATTGCATCACTAATATTTTTAAATCTGTTGCCCAGTGATATTGTCCAAAATTTCGATAAAATGTCTTCGATATGAAGTTCTATGATCCACTATAAATTAAGTTCATATTCTTTTTCTTTGCGGTTCTAAATGTCATTACCTACTAGTTTTCTCCCAGAACTTTTCAAATTCGTTTCTTTTGTTACAAATCAAATTTTTGAATTCTTTAATTTTCTTTACACAAAATCCAACGTCATTTGATTTAGTTTGCAAAATATTGAATCAATTGTCAGTAAATGGGAATATTTTGGAGAAAATATTTAACAAAAAATTAAAATCAAAGTCTCAGTGTCCCAATCATCTTTGCTTGTAAAATATTTTCAAATAAATCAATTAAAGGCTGTCGATATTCAGATACAGTTTGTACTAGCCTCCCATTGTAATTCCATCGTGTTGGAGCAACTCTGTACTTCCAAATCTAAAGCTCGTGTCCGTTTTGATGATTTTGAAAAAAAGACAGCCATTCCACTAATACTTGAAAAAAATACTTTGCACTCTTTAAGACACGCTGCAGATTGAGCAAAAACTAAATTTAATCGAAGCGCAAAACAATGTACAAATATTGCATTCTGAAAAGTCTCTTTTACTTTGGCCTGCAGGCCCCCCAATTCACCAGCCATTACAGCGGCCCCATCATAACTTTTGGCGATAAGTTTATCACCACACTGTAGATCATCGACTATCTGACAAACTATAGTATATAAAGCTGCGGTCGTTCTTTGCGTTGTTACGTCTAAAAATCCTAAAATGCGCTCTTAGACTTTCCCATTTGGATTTATGTAGCGTACTACGATTGACAACTGACTAATATTCGTAATATCGGTTGTTTTATCTAACATAATTGCGACAAAAGGAGCTTTTTTATTTCTTGCTTGATCTTTTCTAAACAATATTGCTTATCGACTGAATCAAATCATTTTGAATATGATTTGATGTACCGCGAAATAGCGTGGAGTGTTCCAGATGGTTACTTAAAATTGTATCGTATTTTGCTAATAAATCAACTAAATTGATAAAATTGCCCCTATTAGCAACGCTCCGAGTTTCAGTACGACCTCTAAAACTAAGTTCATTTTCGCTGAGAAAACAAACAATGTCAATAAGTCTTTTTTAACACTTCTCGATTTTTTTTTATAAGTTCATTATGCTTACGGTCACTTTCTTTCGACTGCTGATCTAATGAATGCTCAATTCGTGATTTTCCAAATGTTTATTCTTTTAGCACCGCTCGCAAATGAGATTCACACTTTTTTGTCACTTTGTGAATGTTGTTTAAATCTAAAAAGCCATTTTTATTCCAAACACCTTTTTCATTTGTGAAAAGTACACATGGCCAACAAAACAATTTACACAAATTTTCACAACCACTTAACCACTGATTAGCATTGTACACTTAACGTACCTATAGCATGATTTAACTTTCATTTTTAAGAATTTTAAATCAGGTGTTGGTCTCCCGTTTCTAATAATATCCAGTTTATCTTGAAACGAATATGTTGAAAATCCCCTTTTCAACAAATTGCACACCACACAAACGCAAATAATATTTTCCACATTGCTAGGACCAGCTTCCAAATTTAATAAACAATTCTAAAACTGCTTACACGCGCACTAATGTTCAACGTTTTAAAAATTACTTGTCGCCGCACCACAGGTTTAGAAACACCAAAAAAAAGTTTTTACGAATATAGCACAAAAGCTGAGAATAATACTAGGAAGATTAATATTAAGTATAATATTAAAATCGATATTAAAATCGAGATTAAAATCTATAAAACAAAACGCATTACGATGCTATACGGCTCAGATATCAAGATTATGAAGTGGGAATGGGATGCATTTCAAGAAGTTGCTTACATATATCGAAGTCGCGCGAAATCGTGTTGGCTCGAGTGCGTCATCTTTACGGTTTTATCATGCAACATTATCTCAGCAGTTGAAAAGCAGGGCCGTGTCTATTGAAATTGGGTAAAAGTAAATTTTAATGATTAATATATGTGATAAATAATAATTAGGTTCTAATTATGTGTTTTTTTTAATAATCCCAGGGGAAGCACTGCTTCCCTTGCTTCCATGGACCGACCGCCACTGTAGATCAGCCAATATATACATAGAGTGTTCCGAAATAATAAATAACGCTAAAAATAGTATCTAATATTCCGGATAATTTATAGCATATGCATAAAATAAATAATTCTATTGTGGATTTATGTATAGTTTATTACAGAAATACTTTGCAAATAAAAAATTCAAAGGCTCCCGACCCAGCTACCAATAGTTATTTGAAGGGAGAGTCTTATTTTTTTACACCATGTTAAATAATAAATATGATAAATTACTTAATACATAAAACTTGATTAATGTTATGTAAAATATGTTCTGGCATGATTAAAATAAGAAATTAACAGAAATATATTTGTTTTAACTAAGGTTCCTAAGCCTCTAATAATAGTGCGCGATTCGCCCCTATAAACAACACACTTACGATCTTCGCGGTATCTTTATTCCTTCACCCGTGTCATCCTTAGGAGACAGGATTGAATTTAGAATTTATCAGCTTCGCGAAGGACGACGGAAGTGTATTAGTACTAGATGGGTTAATAAAATATTTTCGAGGATATTTTATATTGCTTTTAAGAATTCGATTTGGAATTTTCATATGTCAGTGCTATAAGTGTGTTATATACAGTTTGTATTTACATCATATATTTTTGCAGATTGTGGTAACTTAAAGTGTTTAACAGGTATGTAGGTAAAATTTTCCTCTGTATTTAAATGCATTTTATACAATCGTGTTTTTATAAATATTTTGGCTGGCAGTAACTATTCGGGTGTTTCCTGTTTACAAGTGGTTGTGGTAAAATAATACTGGACAAAAATTCAGGCCTTGGGAAGATCCTCAACACACCACCAGCAAAGAATGTCAGGAAGATGTGGCAGATGTGGAAGATGGTAATGTTTCACAAATTAGAAAGAACTTTCAAAACAGCATGACAGCAGTCACACAAAGTAGTTTTAAATGGTTACAGAAATATGAAAGAAAATGAAAGATAAACAGGAGCTGCGGAAAAAACAGTCTACTACTTAACAGAACTTCGAAAACGAACTGTTCATAAATTAATACAGGAAGCTGGGCAATAATAATAATTTAATGTGATAAAATTATTACTGGCGAAACTGAGCAACAAGAGAATTACTTGCTAATTTTAATTTAGAGTTAGATTTTAAGTTAGCGTAAAACAAAATAAGATTTTTTAATTTAATAGAACTGGTATCAAATAGCTATTTATCGAAGACACTACTTTTAAATCTGTTATATTATTCTGATCATTGTAATACACAGAAAGTACGGCTCTATATGCCGCAAATTATATCTTGTCGGCATGTAAGAGGGCTGGCTCTGAGGTTTTCTGGCAGTTTTTTGTAGCCTTTTTTTGTGCACAGTATTTCTTTAATAAACTCTACTAATAATGGGAAAAGAAGGAAGAGAGAGGGGGGAGGGGGAAAAAAAAAAGAAGGAAAAGAGGCGGGGGGGGGGGGGCGGGCAAGGGAAAAAAAACGAGGACAAACAACAAAAAAAAAAAAAAGAGGGGGGGAAAAAAAAAAAAAGGGGGGGGGAAAAAAAAAAAAAAAAAAAAAAAGAAAAAAAAAAAAAAAAAAAGGGGAGAAAAAAAAAAAAAAAAAAAAGGGGGAAGAAAAAGGGGAGGGGGAAAAAAAAGAAAATTGGGGGGGGGGGGAGGGGGGGGGGGGGGGGGGAAAAAAAAAAAAAAAAAAAAAAAAAAAAAAAAAAAGGGGGGGGGGGGGGGGAAAAAAAAAAAAAAGGGGCGAAAAACCCCCACAAAAAAAAAGGGGGGGGGGAGAAAAACCCGGGGGGGGGGGGGGGGGAAAAAAAAAAAAAAATTTTTTTTTTTTTTGGGGGGGGGGGGGGGGGGGGGGGGGGGGGAAAAAAAAAGGGGTTTTTTTTGGAAAGGGGGAAAAACAGGGGGGGGGGGGGGGGGGGGGGGGGGGGGGGAAAAAAATTTTTTTTTTAAAAAAAGGAAACCAACGGAAAGGGGGGGGGGGGAAGGGGGGGGGGGGGGGGGGGGGTTAAAAAAAAAAATGAGGGGCCCCCACTTTTTTTTTTTATTTATATGGGTGGGTGGGGTGGGAATTATTATTCTACTAAAAATTCTCAGTTGATAAGATATTCATAAATTACATAAATAATAAAAAAAAACAAATTTTATGCAACTTTTCCCACTTAAAGAGATAAATGAATTTGACATATAATTAAAAATTCCAACAATTATAAACGACATTAAGACAAATGCCACTGGATGTGATAATTTCAACACTAAACTATGCTCTCCTCATATCATACTGATACTGTACATTACACATACTATAATTAATTTTGTTTAAAAATATACAGTATTTCATGGCATACGGAAAAAGGTATTGGTGATACCACTGCCAAGAATCCTAAAAATATTAGATCTTTGCCCGATAAGTATACTGTGTCGTGTACTATATCCAAGATTATAGAAAGAGTTATGGAAGAGCAAATTAAAGATCTCTTAAAAGAATATGACATCTGAAATGCAATCTAGTTTTCAATCCGGATCGGATATAGCTGCAATACCACACTTTTCGACATAATAAATGATATAACGAGTCTTCATAAATGATCGAAACTCAAGTGTCGAATTAGTTCTCTTTAACAGACTAGACGAGTCGTGTCGTTAGCAAAAGATGATTGAAACGATTCTTAGACATATATCTAGCATTTGCAAAATCCTCATCAGGTACTGCCATAATATGAAAGATACAAAAGCACGAATTAAAAGGTACTAATTGATCAAGTGGTTTTTAATCAGCTGTGAAGGCTGTAGAGTATACAAAACCATACAATATTGTTCTCAATCTTGTCATTTGTTGGATGTGATATCAGTATAATAGCAAATTACTTTTTCAATTGGAAAGAATAAAACTTTTTACAAGTAATGCAAAGCGTTCCACAAGGATCTATATTAGGTCCGCTGTTATTTTCGTTATACACTTGCAATATTAATTCGTGTTTAAATCATTGTAACTTCATATGTACGCCGATGACACCCAAATTTATTTTAATTTTCCATATGATCATTCTAATGAGGCTATGACTTTATTAAATTCGGGTTTGGAGAATCTTGTGGAATTTAGTAAAAAAAAAACTCATGTTGTTTCGGAACAAATTCATAAGAGATTAAGTTACCCAAGGATTCAGGTAAATATAAATATAAAGATAAATATAAATATAAAGTGTGCATACTATATCTAAATTTAATTTTTTTGAAAAAAAAAAATCGCTTTAATGACCAGAACTTTCCGTAAAATATTAAGCATTAATTAATAACGTATTTATTGTATTTTTATTTTCTTTTACCCATACTTTTATTTTTAGAACAAATTGTTTGTACGTATAATTATCATGATTTTTTAGATTTTGTGGTAGTATATTATGAATTTTAGCAGAGAAGTAAATAAAGTTCCTTTGTCCATATGCTGTTCTCATTAGTGGCACATTACAACGCCATATGCAAATAACCTTGGTCCGTATCCATGATCAGATAATAATAATGGTCGTTTTTTTAAATAAATATTTTAAATTTTCAATTACATAGAGATCTTAGAGATCTTTTAATCCACATTCACTGTAAAGTAAATTTGTTGGATATCGGACCGGATTTTTCATAATCATTTTTATAAGGATCCTTTGACTTAACTGCTACATTTTTCACATGTGTATAATAAGTACCACCCCACGCTATTAGTCCATAGGCAATAATAGACTGTACAAGAGCATAATATGCAGTTTTCAGGAGAGCTCGTCAATATATTTCTTAATGTTTTAAATGTGTAAATTAGTTTTCCTAATTTGTTAGAGACTGCATATGTCTGCTCTCCCCACCGTAAATAACAATCTACAATAGTGCCCAGATATTTTGTAGATTTTACCCTCTCAACAAAGACCGAACAAACACAATTATTTTCAAGGTTACAATCAGATTGGTGTATGTATATCTTATTATATTGCGGCTGTCAACTAACATTAGATGAAAATGTTAAAAATTTAGTTTTATTGTAGTTCAACTTTAGTAACTTATCATCCAGCCAAGCTTTAATATTTTCAAACATTTTTCAGTTTTGATCTTAACTTCTTCTCAGCTGTTTCCGTCAATATGCAACGCAGTGTCGTCAGCGTACGATACTATGTCACATGTAGAATCCATTTTAAAAATACTGTTGATGTACAATATGAAAAGAATGGGTCCTAATACCGTCCCTTGCGGTACGCCGCATTTTATTGTTAAAGATTCACTAATTGCATCCCCATTCTTCACATACTGTATTCTATTGTCAATATAACTTTTTACTATGTTTAGTGTTTTACCTTGAAACCCATATAGCCTTAGTTTAGAAAGTAGTTTACTATGTGACACAGTATCAAAGGCTTTTGCCAAATCGAGAAAAACTACTAGGGAGGGTTTAGAATTGTCCATGCATTTGTAAATCTTTGTGGCAAGATGAATAATAGCATCTTGTGTGCTTAAATTTTGCCTAAATCTAAACTGGCAATTTGAGAATAAGTTATTTATTTGTAAAAAATTTACCATTTCATTTTTCATGACATTTTCATATATTTTCGAAATGTTTAATATTAAAGATACCGGACGATAATTGCCCGGCTCACGTTTATCTTCTCCTTTAAATAAAGGTTTTACAATTGCTCTTTTCAAACTATCTGAAAAAACTCCTTCTTGCAAAGAAATATTAATTATTTTTGCCAAAGGCTTAGATATAACATTTGTTATAGATTTCAATATTTTACTTGTTATGTTATCCATGCCAGGAGCCGTAGCATTTTTTGAAATTATTTATATATTTTATAATATCATGCTCCGTGACCACATTAAAAATAAGAGTGTTTTTTGTGTTTTCTGTTTCTTGCGGTATAATATTTTCCTTTGGGGGCTGTATGTGATTTGCAATGTTTTTACCCACATTTACAAAATATTTATTTAAATTATTGACTATCTCCCTCTCATCTCTCAATATTTCACCTTTTACAGTTTTTATTTCTCATATCATATTATGTTCATGTTTTTTTCTATTTAATATCTCATTTGTTGTTGCCCAAAATTTTAGAAGTATCATTAATATTTTCATTTATTTTTTGTTTGTAATATTGTTCTTTTGTTTTCTTTATTAATTTATTTAAGTAATTTCTATATCTTATATATTGATTTTTTTAATAAGGTATTTCGCGGGTTTTTTAATATTTTTTTTGTGTAATTCATCTCGATTTTTTAAAGATGCCATTAGACCAGTAGTTATCCAACATTTTCTTTTTACGAAGTAATGTGTTACTTTCTTTTGGTGGCTACCACTCCATGTTATATTTTTGTAAACAGCTATGAAAATATCTTAAAATTTTAGTTTCAATGACATAGAAAGATATTTAATTTACATGTATATAATATATTCGTCTTCATAGCTGAATGGAAGAGCAGCTATTTATTAGTTAAAATTTATATTTCTAAAAAAAACTTTGTTTTTATAAAATTTTTTTTATGGGAAAATAAATGTGATTATTATTATAAAGAATGTGATTTTTTTGGTTCATAGACTGGACTATTACCTGACTCACTACATACTGGAATATTTTTCCATAACATAATCCGTCTGCAAGATAAGGCAATCGGAAAATAGCGTTAATATCACGTAGGACAGCACTAGGTGGCTTTGAACAGCTATTCCCTAATGGATTAGAGCCAATTTTAAATGCACCGGCCCATTAGGCATGCCAAAATGTGTACATTGCATCAACACACGTACGGTCGTTGAAATGCAGTAAATAGAATTACGTGCAAATAAATTTTAGGGCCGTGGGAGTGAAACGTAAGCCATTCGCCCGTTTCAAATCGGATAAAAGTGAATTTGGATGATTCGGACCCTTATAAATTTGGGATAAGTGCTTGTAAATTGGGAGCATCGTACGGTATTTAATTCTGGTTGAGGTACCGGGTTGAAAAAGTGCCCCTTACTTTAACTGAAGTGGACGATCGGATCAAAGCTGTTCCTGAAAATGGTTTCCTTGAAAATTTAAAGAGTTGCTACATTTATTTTTTTATAACTCTCCGTTTTATTTTGTACAACTGTTGCAAACGTATAGAGCACCTAAATCTGTCATACTGCAAACTATTTTTTATTTTACATTTTTTTTAAAACAGTAATATACAGGGTGTCCACCTATCGTGTATTTGTTCCATAACTCTGTAACTATTACAGAGAGAAAAAAATAAAAGTTGGTCAGCATTCACCATTTCATAATCTAAAAATATTTTTAGTTATACAGGGTATTTCGTTTTGTCTGCTTTGTTAACTTAAATGAAACACCCTATACATTATTGCATATTTGGTTAGTGAACGTTATGAGCTTTTCAATGAACTATGGACTTTCTTTAAGCAGTTCAGTAGTTATTTGAAATTTTATAGAAATTTTGACGCATGTACACCTTTACAAGAAACCTTGTATTCTTTTAATATCAAATGCTCTCAAATATTTCGATACGGTAGTGAATTATCACAGAAAAGGGCTTTCAAACAATGTATCCTGTTTTAGATTTTTTTCTACAGGATGTCTATAATTTTATGTCAAACGTAAAGATTTAAAAACCTCAATAACTTTGTTATTTCAAATGGAACACCCTGTATGTTATTTTATATTCGATTAGAGAATTACAAGAGCTTTCTGACGACCTACCATACTTGACATTTGTTTTCAATGATTTTGAGGAAAAAAACAAAAGTTCCCTATTTTTGATAAATTTTATGCAAATTTTAAATATCTTTGACTATTTTAAACTTTTTTTATAAAACAACTCGTTCATTAATAAATAATAAATTAGTAACTTTCATTTATACAATACAATAAAAAAAAAGTAATAAGTGTCAATATTGATTTAGTTAGCCATAGATGCGCACCGATACACGTACATGTCTTAAGACATGTCCGCACGTTCATGTACACGCCTTCATGTATGTAGTATTCATACACTAGTCACAAAAATTAAGGGATATTAAAAAAAGTTTTCAGAAAAAAATTTTTTTTTATTTTTTCGAACGAGTCATGTTTTTGAGCAAAAAAAATAAGGATTTTTGTCAAAAAAACCATATTGAAGTCGAAAATATGCATAAAAATCAAAAAATTGCTTGCTAAGATGATTTTTGGCCGAAACGATCAATTTAAACCTTCGGGGCACTAAGAAAAAAAATTGCAGCGCTTTGCAACTTTGAGGGTATTTTAGGGACACTTTGAGGTTAAAAAGTTACCGGCGATATCCTTCGTTAATTCACTATATCCAAAGTTATACCGAATTGTCCAAATATTCTTAAATTCGCAAATTTTCAACTTTTTTCAGCCAACATCATCGCTTCAAAAAATTGTTTTTCTTATAGAGAATATTTTGCAGTTTCCAAAACCCTACCTCCATTTTGTGTACGATCATTAGTTCCCGAGTAATCGATTGTCAAAGTTGAAATGAAAAAATTTGGAAATTTTTTTTTGCTTATTTTCGGATAATTATGTGAAAACCGCCCACGCAAAAAATTTTACAGTCCAGGTCTGAAAACTAGACACTTATATCTACAGTTTCCTTTTTTTTATTTTCTATACGACAATTTTTCGTCGAGTTATCTCTTGTTGAAAATCACCCTAAAATTTGGAACTTTTTTTTAATATCCCTTAATTTTTGTGACTAGTGTATTATCTACACATACACTTAATTGTATTCAAGCAGCAATAAAGGACATGATCAACGGACTTTTAACTAAAATTTTGTCTACACACTGGCGCGTACATGAAGGTGTGTTCATGTGTTAAGACATACGCGTGTGTCTGTAGACACCTTATGAGGAATTAACGAGAAACAGGAATATCAAAATAAACTTAAAAAAAAACATAATTATTTTCAAGGTTTTTATTGCATTATTAAGGAACAAAACAAAAAATTTAAGATATTTTCTTATTTATTCGCCCAATATTTAAAAATCGTAAGTTCAATTACAAATTAACCGTGGAAACAAAAGATAAGAGACTGCAAGAAGTCATAATTAATTGCGACAGTTGTGACAATTATCAGTTGTGTTTTTTTTTATTGTACGTACGTTTGTCAATGCATTAACAAAACTAGAATTTTTATCAAAAAAATTAATTTTCACGATAATGATTTAGTTGATATGCTTTATATGAATTGCAATAAAAATTCTTTATTAGCATCTAGAATGTACGCTGCTACATATCCATGTGTCACAAATACAGCAAGGTATTTTTGGAGCCAACGACGTGGCCTAATTCCTCTATGTCGTCCTATTATTTTCTTTCTTTATCGATGAAGCCCCACGTTTTGGGTACCATGTCACAAATACAAGGGGGTTTAATTTGTGTTTTTTGAATGCCTGTGGGTTTATTTCTCCCTAGCTGGGTTATTATTCCTTTGTTAAGTTAGGCGCCACGTAACTTACTGCCACGAAAAATAATCTTAGTTTTATTGCCTTGGTACTTGATCGTAGGAATAGAATTTTTCTCAAGGTCAATTTTTATTATACAGAGGTAAGGTAGCCTGTTCTTATCCTCCTCGTTGAATGTTTCTGTGTGCTTTTAGCTACTCTAGCAGAGCTGAGCAAGACTTCAGCAACTCCTCTTTGGCGGTCCTGGCTTAAGTGACCTGTTTCTACCTCGGATTTTGTAGCTGAAAGATTTAATCTAGCAGCGTGTTTTATTTATTTAATTAGGGCAAGAAAAATGGTTTTTGCTTCCTAGTGCTTTTTGATTCGAATTTTTTTTTTTTAGTCGCTGAAGGCTAAAAAATAAATTTGAACAAAGGGTTCCTTACAAAATTGAATTTTACTGATGAGATCAGGTGATTTGCGAGTGTAAAATTTTTTTGACTGTCGTTGAGACCAAAAATAAAATTAGACAGAGGGTCCTTTAGAAAAACGTAAAATTCCTAATCACAAAACACTTCTTAAAAATTTCTGAAAACATTGCTGAAATCCAACAGAGCAGACAGCAGTTGACCCACAACTCGGATACCACTAGCCTGCCAAAAAGTTTGCGCAAGACTTCACAACTTTTTCTTAATAATGATTGATTTATAAAACCAGAAAAAAAAATTTATTAAAAATTTCTAAGTCGGATTCGAAAAAAAAATTTGTTTGAGCAGTGTATCTTTTTTATACTTAATTTGATTTTATTAAAATTAAAATAAATTTGAAAAATTATCTTCTAACGACGAAAGTCGAAAGTTATAAAAAATTTAAAATGATTTTTTTGTATGTCCTGGTGGACTAACAAACTGTTTTGATGAAAATATTTTTTTTGTAAAAATTTTAGCTGTCGATTCTTAAATCTCAAAAAATTTCAATAAACTCTGAAACTTGTATGGCAGTCTAGTAAATACCCGGGAAACTTGGAACTAACCAAATTTCGTTAAAGAAATGAATTTTAAGTCGAGTTGAGCTTCTAAAACACTTTAAAAACAAATTAAAAATTTTTTCTCAAAAGCCTAGCCTCGCAAATAATAATTTTAAAAATAATTCAAAGTCTCGGAGTATGCAAGTCACTTACTTACCTGTCCTCGGAGATCTCGGATGAATATGTTCTTTTTTTAATAACGTTTGATTTTTTAATTTTTTTGTTAGTAGACAGCCTACGTCCATAGGGGCCTGCTTTGGGATTTCTAAATTTAATAAATAAAAACCAACGTAGAGTTTTACAATAAAATCTGATGACGGAAGACTCCCCTAACCAAAATCTACGAATGATAAAAGCTGTCGAAGAAGTGCTTTTGGTTGTCTGCGGCGGATGTTGTAGAAATATTTTATATGTGATCTTCGTATCTTGAATACCAAAAAATAACCCAGCCTCGCACGTGGAGAAATTTCTTAGTACCTATCTTAAGACTTCTGGGGACCGCTGAGATCTAATTACCTATGAAGCTGCCAACGAATGACTGCTTTAAGGGCTTTAAATCAGTTGGTGGTAATTAATAGGGTTCACAACTGGTTTAAAATTAATTAATTATCGTTCTCGAAGGGTTCTGAAATCTATGTTACTGCAAAAGTTAATAATTTATACTTTTAAAATGATTCTAATTTTACGACGTGCTCGCGTGGCTGCTGGGGAAGTAATTCTTATAATTGTAAACGTTTAAACTGAATATTTTACTTGAAAACTGAATTTTAAAACTTCCACCTGCTCGCGTTGGCTGCTGGGGAAATAAGTGTCTCGACTTGTCTGAAATTTTGTATTTACAAGGGTTGTGTCGTTATCCACTGCGATGTTAGCATAATGTCATGTTTTGTTGATTTGTCTTTGCAAAAATCCTTTTCGAGGTACGTGCGACTAGCATAGTTTAAAATTTATTTGACACCAATGCTGAAATTTGGCTTTTACTATTTTAAAATTTTGTAGAGCCTCTCGTTCAGATCTGTTTGTAATTGTTGTTTATGAATTTCTCTAGGAGCTCTGGTCATTTTTACTTCTTCGAATGCGTGGCGACGCCTGCCGTCGCATTTATACTGCTGAGCGGTTTTTTAATGACAATTAATTTTATTGTTTTGGCTTTTAAAAATCGGAGAATTGAGATAAATAATTGCGGTTTGAAGTTTTTAAAATAGTTTTTTATTCTTTATCTATTTCACTGAAAAAAAAGTGAAGTGACATTTTATACTTTGCGCCCTTGTAGTTTCTGTCTCGGGCATTTTTTAAATGTTTCTCATGGCTGAGAGCCTCTTATGTGATCTGGGTGATTATTTTGATATTATTTTTTCGAATTTTATAAGTTTCTTGCAGAATTTTGGTTCTACAACAAAGGTAGAAGACACCCATCATAAGTGAGTGCTTTTGAAATACTGAAAGTTATACGTTTGTCACTTAATGCTCTAGCCCATTGCGCTACCGAGCTACATGTATTAATTCATTCCTTTATATTAAAAATTGCTAATTAAGAAAATTAGTAAATTCTCTCTATTCCTGAATTGGGGGAATTTAAGATTTACATAAAATTCATCAAAAATAGGGAACTTTAGTATTTGTTTTTCAAAACTTGGACATAATAGATTATACCCTCAAAACCATTGAAAATAAATATTAACTATGGTAGGTCATTGGAAAGCTCTTATAATTCTCTAATCGAATATGAAATAACAGACACGGCCTTCCATTTGAAATAAAAAGTTGAGGTTTTCAAATCTTCAAGTTTGACATAAAATTATAGACATCCTGTAGAAAAAAATCTAAAACAGCCCTTCTCCCTGGTAATACACTATCATCGAAACATTTGAGAGCATTTACAATTTAAAAAAATACAACGTAAAGGTGTTCAAGGTTATTCATTATAAGTTACCCACCCCTTATCATCGTTATTATTACCTATAGAAAAAAAAGTTTTAAATAAAAAGTTGTGTGGTATTGACTGAATGTTTTTAAAATGCTATCAAAAGTACAGTATCCTGCAGATTTCAGGGGATATCAAAAAAAAATTTAATGGAATATTATTAAATTTTTTGAAATGATCCTTTGTTCCTGATATCAAAAATTTGTTACCCTATATGTTACCCCTACCAGATACCGTTTTTGAGTTATTAAACGTCGAATATCTTAGTTAAACTAGTTATTGTAAATATGGAAAAGTTACCATTACTAAAGTGAGCTATGAAAATGACAAATATTTTGTTTGATGTGATATTTCTTTAATAAAATAATCAAAATGATTTACAGTGAGGAATAAAAGGTCCAAATATTTCCGTGTTGTATACAAAATAATAAAAATAAACCTGCAGCAAAAAGAACATATAAGGTTTTGTATCCAAATCGTCCAACACCATCAGAAAATACGTTCAAAATTATTTTCCGAAAGGTGAATAATACCTCCAGTTTTAGTAGAAAAAAAGCATGTAATTCAAGCAAACCAGGAAGAGCCCATCCATATTTATTCGCGAATAGACTTTTTTTGAAACATTGTATTATTTTTTAGAAAATTCTGAACGTAGTATAAATAATGCAGTCGATCAATGGTCAATGATCAATCAAGGTAAAAGTTATTCCAAAATCCAACGTACATTAAAAAATAACAACTACAGACCATATAAAATTTTACCTGTACAAGTTTTAACACAGGCTCATAAAAGGAAAAGGTTGTACTTTTGCCGCTAGATGATTCAAAAGTTGGATGAAGTTCCCGATTTTTTTACTAAAATATTATGTACCGATGAATCATCCTTTTCTACGGCAGGAGTTTTAAATAGGATAAATCGAAGGTCGTGGGAAAACAAGCACAACAGAAAAAGATTGGTAAAGCAAATTAAAAAATCAGGAAGAAAAACTGTTTGCGTTTGGTGTGAAATTTTCAGAAACAAAATTGTTTTACGATTATACTTTAACTGGAGATATCTATCTGGAAATAATTATCACAGAAGCAGAATTTTTCGGAAGCCGAACTTGATGATATGATTTGGATGCAGGATGAGGCAACTCCGCATAGTGTCCTACCCGCTCGAGATCATTTGACTAATGTATTCCCAATATAGATAGGGAATAATGGACCTTATAAATGACCACCTAACAGTCCGGATTTGATCCCTATGGATTCATTTTTTTGGGGATTTCTAAAAGACGTTGTTAATAATAATATAATAGTATTCAAGTCATTAAAGACAGGATTCGACTTGAAATAAACAATCTGATGTAAATAATGAAGCCATTTTCAGTGCAATTATAAATATAAGAAGACATTATCAATTATGCACTGACAATAATGGTGGACACATCGACCATCTTTATGAGTTATCATTTCTTTATATTTAAATCTTTGTTATATATTTTGTATAATAGTCTAGTTCACAAGTTAAAGACGGTGTTAATTATTGATAAGGGTTGTAAAAATATGGGCGATAGCTCATTGGATTTGGAACAACATCTAGACAAAATGTTTAACAATTGCTTACCAGCACAAAAAAAATTACAAAAAATTTGTTAATTAACAATAAGCGCATTTTATGAAAAATAAAAAAAAAAATTTTTTTAAGTGGATATTGTTTCTTGGGATGTCTAGATGATCCGATAATTTTTTGAAATTTTTTAATATCTTATAGCTAAAAAAATTGTTTTTGTTGCTAAGGTCGGATTCTGAGGTCTGCAGCTGCGTCGCGCTCGCACCGCGGAGCACTATTTTCACCATTAAATTAAAATTATTAATAATGGAGGTACAGTTCCGGGGTTAGGACTTTTTATCGGAAATTTCGTCCTCTACGAATTTTTTTTTTTTTAAATTTCTTAATTATTAATAGTTTCTGAATTATTTGCGAAAAAACTAACTGCCTTTTTTTATCTTAATTTGTTAATAACTGCAATTTTTTTATGTGCTGGGAAACAATTTTTATATATTTTTCTAGACGTCATTCCGAATCCACCGAGCTATCGCCCATATTTTTACGACCTTTATCACTAATTAATTCCGTTTTTAACTTGTGAACCAGACTATAAATATTTTCTTCCTCACTGTAAACCATTTTGATTATTTCATTAAAGAAATGTCACTTATCAAACATAATAGTTGTCATTTTCATAGCTCACTTTAATAACATTAACTTTTTCATATTTACAGTAACTAGTTTAACTAAGATATTCGACGTTTAATAACGGTATACGGTAGGGGTAACATGGTATATTTTTTGAAATCAGGAACAAAGGATCATTCCAAAAATTTAATGATATACAGAGTATCCCATTTAAAAAAAATATTATTTTTTGTATCTCCTGAAATGTGCACGCTACTGTACTTTTGATAGCATTTTAACAAAATTCAGTCATAACCACATAACTTATTTAAAACTTTTTTTTCTATAGGCAATAATAACGATGATAAGGGGTAGGTAATTTATAATGAATAATCCTGTACATGTGTAAAAATTTCTATATAATTTCAAATAACTCCTGAACTGCTCAGAGAAAGTACATGTTGTGGTAGTTCATCGAAAAGCTCTTAACGTTCACTAACCAAATATGCAATAATATATAGGGTGTTTCATTTAACATAACAAAGTTTATTATCACCCAGCTAAAACGAAATACCCTGTATGAATATAAACATTTTTAAAGTATGTAATGGTGAATGCTGACCAACTTTTGTTTTCATTTTTTTTTCTATCTGTAATAGTTACAGAATTATGGAACAAATACGCACTAGGTGGACACCCTGTATACTAAAACTAACACCTGAATGCAAGATATCAATAGTCGTAATCGTCTCACTTTAATTGAAAATTAAATAAAGTTGTCATACCCAATTCTTGATGATTTATAAAATTTGTTTCATACAAAGAGAAGCGATTAAGCTTTAATTGTGATTCCCCACTAGTAAAGAAGAAATATTTCAAGTGTGTACAATACAAAATAAAACACATTTTTAATTAAGTATTTTTTGAAGTATTTAAATTCTGTTGGTTATGATATGGAAATAAATGGTTTGAATTTGTACATTATCGACGTTTTCCAGCACACTTATTTTTCCGCTGATTTTGTTTCAATTATGTTTAGATTCATTGCACAGTTTGTGTATATACCTACACGATATATTTTTTTTGTAGATGAATAAACGTGTCACAAGTTTAATTTTAGCTTCCTGTGATGCTAAAAGCCAATCGATACTGCTTTATAATAGAGGCGTCAGGTAGTTTTATCTAAAACATATTCAGGGTAATAATTAAAATTCGGGGTCACTCGCGAACTTTTCATTTTACAAAAATTGCTCCAAAAATAACATATATTATTTTAAACATCACTGGTGGTTCTTCTATAGGGTAATTTGGTCAATGACCTTCCACATACAAATAAAAAATTAGAGCTATTCATTTTCTGAAGTTTAAAAATATATAATATATATATATATATATATATATATATATATATATATATATATATATTTTAATATTCTTAAAAAATATATTAAAGTTTCTAGTTAATTCTATGCACAATACTATTCAAATATCTAGATCGCAGGATTTCATATCACCTCCGAGCACCGAGCCTCTATTCATTACATTACTCATTTATAGAATTTAAAAATCTTGGGTCAGTCCACAACTTGTCCTCAAAGCTAGCTACGGACCGAATTTACAACGAATTAAAGTGAAATAGACTTATGCGCGAATCGTCAGAAAGCAAAAAGACAGAAAACACTGGCGGGGATAATGTCCCTAACACATTTTACGGAAACGGTAACGCACGAAGTTCAATAGAGCTATAGAGCAGTCTTAATGCTGACTAGGTACGCGTTGGTCGGTAAATTCTGTCGCGTTGTTTTCAATGTTTTTATTTGTGAACATTTTATTAGTAAATTTCTACTTGTCGTGAAATTAAGTAAAACAGTGTCTTTGGTGTTTACTATTAAATATGAGTATTGTACAAAATATATTAAAACTGAAAGATGGACATAAGTTGGGTTATGAATAAAGTACAAGTAGTTTTTGTGTTTAGATACATTTTAGACGGTATTGTATGTGAGAGATTTTGGAAATTTATTCAGCCTCAAGGAACGACATCGCAGCATTTGACAGATGTCATTTTAAAAGAGTTAGAACGTGTGAAAATTAATGAAAGTCCTAAAAAATTGATAGCACAAAGTTATGATGGAGCATCAGTAATGAGTGGTGCTTTTGGAGATGTACAAGCCAAAATTAAAAAAAGTTATCCTTCAGCAAATTTTATTCATTGTTACGCTCATCAACTAAATTTAATTTTACAAAAACCATCAAGTCAGGATAAAAGCATAAACATTTTTTTTGCTAATTTACATAGCTTTTCTTTATTCTTTGGAAAATCGCCAAAACGAACAGCCGTGTTAGATAATGTTGTTAAGGTGAGATTACCTAAAGCGGCTCCAACATGATGGAATTTTAATACAAAGTGCATAGAGACTGTTTATACCTATCGAACAGAATTATTAGATTGTTTAGAAAAAATCATTGATAATGAATCAGAAAACAACACTCTAAACCAAGCTATTGGTTTAAAAAACCACTTACAAAATGAACATTTTCTTTACTGGTTAAATTTTTTTCAATTAGTTATGCCTCATTGTGATATATTGTTCAATCAATTACAAAAATGTAATATCGATGTCATAACAGCAAATAAGTGTATTCGCGTTTTTAATAGTAAAATTGAAGACATCAGAAATAAAATTTTGAATAACTATTTGGAGGAGACATCCATGCAGTCTGCCCAGAGATGTAAAACGGAAGAATCAAAAAGGAGAATTTCATTAGAAGTTTGTGATATAATTACATCTGAGATCAAAAACAGATTTGGCTTCAGTAATCATTTAGCAGCGTCTCAATTATTTCACGCAGATCGATTTAAAGATTATGGAAAAAGCTTTCCTCAAGATATGTTTAAATTAGTTAAAACGGAGTATCCAGTCATAAATCATTTGAAACTTAAAACTGAATTAGAAGTATTATATAACCGAGAAGATTTTTCCAATAGTGAAGGTGCAGTTGCTTTGTTACAGCTTTTTATTAACAATAATTTGTGCAATACTTTTTCTGAAAGTTTCAAACTGTTAAAAATCTTGTGTACTCTCCCTATGACTACCGTCGAAAGTGAACGTTGTTTTTCCACCTTAAAAAGAATAAAGACATTTTTAAGAAATACCATGGGTCAGGAAAAGGTTATCTTCTTTAGCTATGCTTAACATAGAAAGGGCATTAATAAAGAAGATAAAAGACTTTAATGAAAAAGTAATTGACCACTTTGCATCTCAAAAAAGACCAGAGGATCGACTTGGAATTTAAATCACTTTAAAAGGTGGGTAATACAGTAAACTTTTCTAATTGACCTCCCTATCTTTTGACCCACGAACCGCCACTGTTAAACACCTTATTGTTCGAAGTTCTATTCATTTTAATATTTTCCTATAGTTAATGCATTCTCGATTATCGCTTTTAAACACTTCTTTACAAAAGCCAGCCAGCGTTGAATGAAGGAATCAACGCAGCCAGGTTGAATATCCAAATTCAACAAAACTATGTAATTGTCGTGTAACTGTAAAATATATAATACCATTTCCATATCCATATCAGTGTAAAAACCTTTACTTAATTTATTTTTATGTACCTTTTGTCAGATGGCCCATAAAAGTTTCCAGTAAAATTCGAACGTATTCCCCATTACTAAACCTTCTTTTGGAGTATACTGGCTGATGTACGTCCGGCGGATACACGGACATTTGTTAAGAAAGGAGTCAAGTATAGGCGACAGTACGCCTCTATCGCACTCCATCGTATAGCCATGTACCCAACATAAGTACACCAACCTATATATTTACTGAATTGCAAATAAGTTTGGTTCAAACACATGGTCAACAAATTTATCATCTCGAGTTTCATGACAGGGTTTGTGTTATTTTGCTCTAATAGTCGGTTGGAATCTGGTTAAGGTTATCGGAAGCTGGTGTTCCGCGAGGATCGATATTAAGACCCCTTTTATATTTTTTATATACTTTGACTTTGGCAAATCCATTAAATATTGCATGACTCATATTCAATGTCTCGTCGACATGTAACGTAAGCACTGTCTTATATGCGGTAATGGTACTTGGAAATGATATTAACAGAAGTTTGATATCGAATAACGTAAGTATTTTTTTTGTCAACATAAATTACATTTTTATGATTAAACTTGGATTTTTTGCACATGTAAATATTGTGCTTTAAAAAAATTTATATACTCGTGGACACTGTCAGCCAAAAGTGAAATATCACGTTATGTGATTATATGGCTATGTGATTATATGGTTTTGTCTCATTTTAATTATTGCGATATTGTTTACGGTGCCTGCCTTATGTGGCAAATATCTACAGAATCCAGAAGGTACAAAGTACATGTGTCCGTTTTATTTTCAATCTATCTAGAGGAGTGCACGTTTTTGCTAATTTAAAAAATCTGATGTGGCCAGCAGATAACTTTCTTATACCAGTATATATCATCTTGATCTAAAGAAATCATTCTATCTAATTCTTCACTTACCTCAATTAAATTTTAATAGCGGACCTTGAAATGTTTCATTAGAAGTTTTAAATAATTAATATCAGCGTCATTCGATACTGTCAATAATAATTCATATCATATATTTTAATAATTTTTTGTGGCTGACATTGACATTTTTGTAACTAAATTAGACCTTTCAAATGTCAAACTGTTAAATTTATCCTAACCCCATTTTATGAGGCCAAATGTGTAAAATATTTCAGTGTACATCAGCTTTATTTAAGTACTTGATGATGTATAATCTTTCATCAAGAATATATCTTTTTGTATCCAATACAAAAAGTTTGGGTCCCGTGGACAGTTTTGCTCATCATCGAATTTCTCATTGTCTTTGGCCTTTAGAACAAGTGTAACAAATTGAAAGCTTTATCTCAAAAACTGTGACTGCTATCGTGATATTACAGACATGCGGACAGATTATTTTTTCATAAAGTTACGTTTTTTTAGTTTTTTCCCGAAATTCATTATAAATTACCCACCCCTTATCATCGTTATTATTGCCTATAGAAAAAAAAATAAATAAAAAGTTATGTGGTTATGACTAAATTTTGTTAAAATGCTATCAAAAGTACAGTAGCGTGCAGATTTCAGGGATACAAGAAAATATCTATTTTTAAAATGGGATGCCCTGTATATTATTAAATTTTTAGAATGATCCTTTGTTCCTGATTTCAAAAATATACCATATGTTACCCCTACCATATACCGTTTTTGAGTTATTATACGTCGAATATCTTAGTTAAACTAGTTACTGTAAATATGGAAAAGTTAACATTATTAAAGTGAGAAATGAAAATGACAACTATTATGTTTGATGTGACATTTCATTAATGAAATAATCAAAATGGTTTACAGTGAGGAAGAAAAATTCCAAATATTTACTAATAAACATGTAGCAATATGAGCATATAGGGTGTTGTATCCAAATTATCCAACACCATCAGAAAATACGTTGAAAAATATTTACCGAAAGGTAAATAATACCTCCAGTTTTAGTTAAAAAAAGCGTGTAGTTCAAGCAAACCAGGAAGAACAGATAGATATACTACTTCATTTCGAAGGTAAGCCCATCCATATTTATTCACGAATAGACTTTTTTTGAAATATTGTATTATTTTTTATAAAATTCTGAATGTAGTATAAATAATGCAGTCGATCAATTAGGTAAAAGTTATTCCAAAATCCAACGTACTTTAAAAAATAACAGCTACAGACCATATAAAATTTTACCCGTACAAGTTTTAACAGAGGCTCATAAAAGGAAAAAGGCTGGACTTTTGCCGCCAGGTGATTCAAAAAGTTGAATGAAGATCCCGATTTTTTTACTAAATTATTATAGACTGATGAATCATCCTTTATTACGGCAGGAGTTTTTAACAGGAAAAATCAAAGGTCGTGGAAAAACAACCACAACAGAAAAAGATCAGCAAATCAAATAAGAAAATCAGGAAGAAAAAATTTTAGCGTTTGGTGTGGAATTTTCAGAAACAAAATTGTTGGGCCTATATTTCATGATTATACTTTAACTGGGGTTACCTATTTGGAAATAATTATCCCCGAAGCAGAAGATATTCTTTTGCAGAATTTTCGGGAAGCCTAACTTGATATGATTTCGATGCAGGATGGCGCAACTCCGTATAGTGTCCTACCAGTTCGAGATCATTTGAATAATGTGTCCCAATATGGATAAAGAATAATGGACCTATTAAATGGCAACCTAACAGTCCGGATTTGACCCCTGTGGATTAATTTTTTTTGGGATTTCTAAAACACATTGTTAATAATAATAATAATAATAGTTCTCAAGCCATTAAAGACAGGAATCGACTTGAAATAAACAATCTGAATGTAAATAATGAAGCCATTTCCGGGTGCAATTATAAATATAAGAAGACGTTATCAATTATGCATTGACAATAATGGTGGACACATCGAACATCTTTTATGAGTTATCATTTATTTATATATAAATTTCCTAAATAAATCTTTGTTATCTATTTTGTATAAATATTTGGTTTTTTCTTCCTCACTGTACACCATTTTGATTATTTCATTAAAGATATGTCACTTATCAAACATAATAGTTGTCATTTTCATAGCTCACTTTAATAATGTTAAATTTTCCATATTTACAGCAATTTGTTTAAATAAGATATTCGACATTTAATAACTCAAAAACGGTATATGGTAGAGGTAACATATGGTATATTTTTGAAATCAGGAACAAAGGATCATTCCAAAAATTTAATAATATACAGGGTATCCCATTTAAAAAAATATATTATTTTCTTGTATCCCCTGAAACCCGCACGCTACTGTACATTTTAACAAAATTCGATCATAACCACACAACTTTTATTTAAAACTTTTTTTCTACAGGCAATAATAACGATGATAAGGGGATGGGTAATTAATAATGAATAACCTTATACCTTTTTTCTTCATCCATTCATTATGTCTCTTCTGGTGTTACCACATTCACCAAATTTAATGTGTCACCTAAAATGTTGTTGACAATCTTAACTGCCAAATTTGGGAAGTCTCCCTTTAGTATTTTTTGAGTTATCGCAGATACACACATACACACACACATCCACACACACGCATCGACAGATATCATTCGGAAAATAGTCAGAATGGATTCAGGAGGGATCAAAACGTATATATCAATCAAAACCTCGAGGTCGAAAAAAATCACGATTACTATACTTCCTTATATTTAGGTATAAGAAAGTAAAAAAAATTGGCTTAATATGACTACAACATCACTTTGCCAGTTTTACCCATAAAATTATAGTCAGTAACTGTTCTTCATAAATTAGGGAATTACTTATACCTAGATTCTTAATTCATGACGGTAACCTTAAATTCACTAATACTCTAACAATCCCGCAACATTCTACCACTACATTTCGTAAATCTTTTACATATTCTGCTGCATATTCTATCCCGGATAATTTAAAACAGCTCTCAGTATAAATAACAGTGTTATCTCTTACAATGTTTTAATTCATTTTTTGTAATATTACTTAATTGATATTATTACTTAATTTTACACACTATTAACTTGGCTTTCTTTTTTATTGTTGTTGTTTATTACTCTTTTTTCTTTCTCTCATGTCATGTAAGTGTCCCTAGCGTGCACATAATATTATTGTGATTTATTTATATAGAAAACATTTTTATTTCTGTATAAGGTTGAGTGTTACAGCAACTTTAGCTGAACTCCGCCTAATACAGTCAATTTATTACTGTTATAATTTTGAAAATATCTTCTATTTGTAAAAATTAAAGGTAAAAGTTTATTTTCAAAGATTCGCACGTCTAACACTCAGCTTGCTTACTTTTTCAATCGAAATTCAACAGTTGGCATTATCTCGATGAGTAAATGTGTATATCCCTTATGCCTAACAAATAATGTTCGCCTATTGTTAGTTGTTATAAAACATAGTTTAGCTGAAACATGAAACTTTGGAAGGCTCTATCGATCATCCTGCATGACACATAATACGGCCCAATTTCTATAGAGAATATTCTAGTGTGATAGACAAACCTTTTTCAATACTAGAGTTCAGGGTGTTGGTGTTATGATTTGAGTGCAATTTTTTTCTGTGATAAGATAATAGTTATAGTTTGTAAGATGGCGGATAGTGTGGATGAGGTGAAAGAAGATCTGTGCAAAATTTGTAATAAGGAAGTTAGTGATGAAAATAAGATAGTGTGTGATGGTGAATGTAACAGTATTTTTCACAGTGAATGTGTAAATATAAAAAATCATTGTTTAAAACTTATAGTTTAAACCATTAAATAATTGAAGTTTATCAGTATTAATAGTGATAAGTCGATTTCCATGATATTAAGAATATTGTTGAAAAGTTAATTATTGAACATTAAAATAGTGGAAAGCAAATATGAAAGAAGTGTAATAAAACCATAAATTTAATTGAGAAACAATTTACAAGTATTAACAAAAAAGTGGAGAATGAAAACTATGTAAACACGGCATAAGTCGAATTAAACAAAAATATCGGCAGTCGCAACGTGAACACATACGTGAACGTAATGAAAAGTTAATTTTTATTGCCTAATTTTGCAGTTAGTGAGAACAAAATTTGGAATTTTGGTGCCCCTTTTATTATGTGAGAGTGTCCTCCCATTTTGTGGAAGAAGCGTGGTCTAAAGATGTCTGAAAATTGGTAACGTTTGGTACTGTATTGTGTATTATTCGTGGCGCATTATACCCCTTATTTGTGTAATGTTGGCGGTTAGTGGACAATCAGAAAGTTTAAATTCGTAAAAATTTTGTGAAGTATCTCATATTTATTTATTTATTTACACCATTCAATGGGAAACCATTTATACTCCATTCTCTTTGAAACAAGCATGTTTTAAAAACTTTCGCTGTACCTTTTCAATACGGTTAACATGTATCTTATAATAAGGACACCAAATAATAGCTGCATATTCAAGCTTAGATCACACAAAAGTGTTATAAAGCAATTCCAGCGTATCTGCATTATTAAACTCACGGGAGTATCTTATAATAAAGCCTAACATTTTAAAACTCTCTGATGTTATGCGATGATTTATGAAACAGAATTTGCTATCAAATATTATACCTAAGTCTCGAAAGACAGTAGGCCTTGCAATTACGATATTATTAAGAGTATAGTCAAAATTTAGTGCTTGAACTTTATTAGAAAATGTTATAACATTGCACTTTGTGATGTTAAAGGGTAATTTATTATTAATGCACCAAATATTAATGTTTTCCAAATCTTTCTGCAGAGTAAAACAATTTTCAATATTTTTAATAATAGAATAAATCTTTAAGTCATCCGCATATAATAAATATTTACAAATTAAATTAGATATAATGTCATTTATAAAGATATTAAAAAGTAACGGTCCTAAATTCGAGCCTTAAGGAACTCCAGAAGTGGCATGTATTTCAACAGATTGGACTCAACAGCATTGGATAAATTGTTTCCTGTCAGATAAGTACGATGTAATAAAGTTTAACATATTTTGCGAGAATCCATAACTCTGCAATTTTATTAATAAGATACTGCGATTCAATCTGTTGAATGCTTTTGAAAAATCTGTATAAATGACATCTGTCTGAAGCTCGGCATCTAAAGAATTTGCTAAATTCTGCGTGATACAAAACAGATTGGTAACAGTTGATCTGCCCTTCATAAATTCATGCTGATAAGGTGTTTCATGTAAAAGAAAATAAATTCATACATCAGAATTTCATAAACTTTAGAGAAATTATTAACAGTAATAGGTCTGTAATTTAGTATTTTGGCACGATCTCCCTTTTTGAAAACAGGGACAACTCTAGAGGTTTTCCAAGTTTCTGGAAAAGCAGCAGTTTTAATAGATTATTATTATTAAAGATGATTGTTAGAGGATATGCAAATACACAGGCACAGTCTCTAATAAAAAAAGCAGGAATATTGTCTAATCCAGTGGTAAATTTCGGTTTTAATTTTTTAATACTTGCATACACAGCAGTTTCAGAAAAACCGCTTATATGAAAGTTATCAGAAGTTAAATCAGTTATTTCGTTTTCATAATTTTTTAGGATTGGGAATTTAAGTCGTCAACTTTAATCATGTGTGTAGATTACATAAAAATTCTTCGGAATTCCAACAAACTTATTTGTTCTCGTTAACTTTTTGTCGAATAGAAAAAATCTTTAGAACACGCCCCTTCACAGGAAACTGTTTTATTCGTTATGAAAAACATTTATCTCCCAGTTTATTACTTGCGTCACAATGAGAAATCGAGCGACACAATGATCAAAAATAAATCAAAATTATTATAGGTAGCTATGGCAACAAGGTTTCACGGTCGTCGCAGTCGCGACGCGACGGTCTAATATTTTTATAGAAAAGCTCTTCTAGAGGGGTGAAAATCACACATCTGCCTAGCTCCCACGAATCGAATTTTATATAGAATTAGGAATATTCACTTCCCCCGAGTTTGTTTTACATTATGTTCCATTTAAATTTGCCGAATTTTTGTCCACTTAGCGGTAGAACGAAGCGAGGTTCGACTTTAAATTTCTTTTTTCTTTTATACACAAGGAAGACATTGTTGTAGGCCAAGAATAATACGCGCTGGCTACGGAAATCGAATTATAATTTGAGTTATTCTCTTTCTCCGGAACAACGGAGCAATATGGATCTATGGAGGTAAACACAGCAAGAATTTTAAAAACATGGCGCGCCGCGACGCTTCCTGAAGAAAATAATACCTTGCATTTAGGGCAACAGGCGTTGTCCGAATGGCTGGTCTAGAGAAGGTAACAACTTTTCGATCTAAAGTTTGGCGACAGTTTTAAAGAAAACATACAGGGTGTCTGTAAAATAAAGGGCGTTCTTTCAGAAGTGTACTCGGGACATAGAAATGTCAAAATATTTAAATAAACAAGTCCGAAAATGCTTCTTAAGTTACAGCCAGGGGCAGTTCTATGGGGGGTCCCCAGGCCCCCATCTTCTTGTGCTGCATTTATAAATTAAATAAATAAATTACGTTCGCAACAATAAATTGTCAGGAGCTACTATATACGGACGAGACGATTTTATATACACGGTGATTAAAAAATGTCCAAATTTTAAAGCACGATTTTGTGGCGAAAAATAAGTCGAAAGCTTAAAAAAACTTAGAAATGAAAAATATCAAAAATCAAAAATAAAAAATTATTTTTTAAATTTCATTTAATAACTCCTAATTGACAGCGACAGATTGTGAATTTTGTTTATTTCATAGCATAATATAAATATTTCTTTAGCTACGTTTTTAATTTCTTCAAATCTGGATGGAGACAGAAATTAAGCAGTAAAACATGACTTTAAATTTTTTCTCCAAAACGGTACTTCGTACGGAAAAAACTTAAGAGACAACTTTTATGTAGTTTTAACGGGTAAGGTCTCAGGAGTGATCAAACTGAATAAAAAACGTGCCGTATCATATTTTTCTACAAAAAAATGTTATTAATGTTGATCCTACACACGCCACTGGTGGAATTAGAAAAAATCTGATTAAACATAAAAACGTCTACTTATACGATACTAATATGTGCCAAAAGTCAATATTCTAAACTAAGCATTTTTGAGATTAAAAAAAAATCTTTATTTTTTTTTAATTTTCGACACTATCTTTTAAACGAAGCCATTTGGGATATAAGTGTATTATTTTCGACTTACTTTTCGCCAAAGACTATACTTAAAAATTTAACGGAGGCATTCTGAAACACCCTGTATAGTATGTGGTAAGTGTATGGCCCTGTAACATCCGTAGTAGAGTGCTAGAAAAATAAGATTTGGATGGAATAAATTAGGTAAAGTTTATTTCAAACTTATTTGCAACAAAATACGTCGGCTTCTTTGATCTCTTCACTACCGTCAAAGAAGCCGACATTTTTTATGTTGCAAATAAGTTTGAGATAAACTTTATATTTGTGCATATTATAACGTCATTTGGAATTTGTAACACTGTTATCTGGAAAAGATTTGGTGTCAGGGTCATTATTTTTTAATGGCAATATGGGTAATTTTTGGTATTTTCTGAAAGGAGTTATTTTTCAGTAATATTCTGCTGAAAAACTTTCTACGAAACCCATAATTGAATGAATCTCAAAATTGTCTCCGATTACAACTACTACTTTAAAATATACATTATACGATACATTCCTACATATTGTAAAAGTGTCGTACAGTTTTGAAATAAATACTTCGACAGCATTATTTAAAGCACATTTAAAATTGGAAAAATATTTCTGTATTTTTAGAAGGATGTTCTCTGTTGGTTCAGATTTTTCTAGTATTTCTGAATTCTTTGACTCAATGAGGGATTTATTGGTGCAATTGATGATAGTACTAGAGCCTACATTTATTTATTTTTTACTTTCTGTGTTGTGTGTATGTTCTTTATATAAATGTTGTTTAAATACATACTTCTTATGGAACACCCTGTGACAATCTAAAAATGGGCATACAAAATTGTTACGTACACCGTGGATACATTCTATATGAAATAAATATTTTTCAATGCTTAAAAAAAGATTGCCAACAAACAGAAAATTTCATTGTTTCTAAATAAATTCAATTATTTCAATTAGAGATGAAGTTCCTTTGTCATCCTGAATTTGTAGCCCGCAAATTCCTTGCTGAATTAGTAACCAAATATGTTCTGTTCTCAATTTAACAGCACTTTATGATTTTATCATATTTAGGTGAACATCAAACCGATGAAACCATAAAAACCCTTTAAGGCAATTGTTCTTTACTAAATCACATTTTCAATAGCCTATTACCTACTTTTATGTGTGATATATATTATTAACAGTGTTCTATTTCGGTTTATTGGCATCAGTTTATCGCTACTTAGAGAAGATTATTCAAGTGAATTTACGGATTTACGATCAATTAGTTCCAAAATGCGCTTACAAAGTTATGAAGAACAGACTAGACAATATTTGGATGAAAATGGATTGTTACTATCCCACTAATTTGGATACTACTGCAAATGCTGTATTAGAAGCATGTCTACTTTGCTGATATTTATATTAATACAACTCAACACTAAACACTATTTCAGAATATACGAGCATAATAAAGGTTGTTTCAATAAGAGCGCAATATTTCCAGGTTCAATAAAACATGGTTTTCTGTAGCAAAGTACTGAAATTTTTATTGAGATATAATGTAGACATTTGGAAGTTATGTATGGAACAACACATCTGGTAAATGATGGCCACGGTTTTGCTGGCACATGCGTACTCTTTTGGCAAAATTTTGAATATCGGTGTTGCATACATGTCGCGGTTTAATTTCGGCCTTCAATGCTTCGGTAGTCGTGGACTTGTTGGCATAAACCTGTGACTTCAGATAACCCGACAGCCAAAACTCCAAAGGCGTTAAATCGCAACAGTGTGGCGGCCAATTCTTGTCACCAAACCGAGAGATGACACGACCAGGAAAAGACTCGTGCAAGACCGTCAATGTTTCACGGGCGGTATGGCAAGTGGCACCGTCCTGCTGAAACCACATGTCGTTGAGAGCAATATCTTCCAATTGAGGCACAAAAAACTGGGTTATCATACCACGATAACGTTCGCCATTCACCGTTACTGCATTATTTGCCTCGTCTTCGAAGAAAAACGGCCATGATTCCTCCAGACCACAATGCACAGCAAACAGTGATACGTTTTGGATGCATTGCTTTCTCATGAATAATTCGTGGATTTTCTGAGCCCCAAATGCGGCAAATTTGAATAATGAATGAATGTATTTATTTATCTAAAGATAATACATTACATGATCCTGTAGATATAATATACGCATTAAGTTAGTTAGATTACAATAATATACAAATAGTTTTATACATATTCTAACAGTACAAATTTTCAAAAGACATATTTTACACTATACCTATATATTATACCTATGCTTACCTTTACATTTTTTTTCACGTACTTAATAAGTTTTGATTTGAATAAGCCAATATTATTAATAGTCTTCAGGTCATTGGGTAAAGAGTTATACTCAATGATACCTTTATGAAACAAACTATTGTAAGTGAGAGTTTTACTTGTTCTATTTACGTAACAGTTGTCTTTGTTTCTAGTATTGTAGTTATCGACTTCATTTACACTCACTACCCTTGAGGACAAATATTCAGGTACCATCTTATTCAAAGTTTTATAAACAAATAACATTATCTGAATATACATATTCTTTTTTATATCAAGCCAGCCTAATACTTCCAACATGATATTAATGCTTGTATATCGATTTACACCTAAGATTATACGCATTGCTTTATTTTGTAGAATCTGCAGCCTGTAGCAATTTACTTAGGATACATATATAACTGATGAACAGTAGGTAAAATGGGGCAGAATAATACTATTGTATAATGTTACTTTTGTGTTTATGGAAATGTGTCTACTAATTCTATAAAAGTATCCTATTTTTTTTGCCAATTTTTTTTAGAAATATAATCCACATGATTCTTAAATTTTAAATTCCTATCTATTAATAACCCCAAATATTTAATTTCATCTTGAAAATCCAAATCCTTATTTCCAATTTTGACTTTGATTTGTAAATCACAAAAATTTTCATATGCCCAATCGGATCCAATAAACATACACTTTGACTTTGATTTTGTTTCGTTTACTTTTAGCCTACTTACTTTAAATTTGTCAGTAAGTCTCTTTAAATCTTCATTAACCGTTACAATCAAAGTTTCATAATTTTTGTGACTAAAATAGATTAGGGCATCATCTGCAAAGAGGTGTACTTTACAATTTATTAAAACTTTACCTAAATTATTAATATACAGAATAAATAACAGGGGACCAAGGACACTCCCTTGCGGGACTCCATTGTTGTTATAGCGGCTTTCAGAATATTGATCCTAATATTTAGCCTTTTGGCATTTAAATGATAAGTAACTTTCCAACCACATTAAAGTTGTGCCAGAAAATCAATACCTCTTTAGTTTTAGGATTAGAGTATGTATATCAATTGTCTCAAAAACTCTCTTTAGGTCTATGAAGACCGCACATATTTTGCCTATTAACGAAGCCATCGAGGTGAAAATGGGCTTCATCACTGAAAATTCTTTTGTCCGCAAAATCGGCATTCACTCTTGTTGTTCAAGGATCCAGTTGGTGAACTCTCTTCGCTGTGCATGGTCTGTTGGTAGAAGTTGTTGAGTCAATTGGACTTTGTAGGCATGGAGATGCAAATCTTTAGTGACAATACGCTGAAGAGCCTCTACGAGCTCGTGTCGTGTGTTTCACATCACTAACCGAACAAGTACTTTCGAATTTTTCGATTATTTTTTCACAGTAGATGAATGTGGAACATTATTTCGACCGAAAATTGGACGCACTTTACGAATCGTGGCAATCAAGCTTTCACCATTTTGATAATAATGTTTAACAATAAGGACGCGATGTTCTATCATGTTTAATAACTCCCATCTGTCTCCTATCGACCTGGCATGTCATAAGATTATGACATCATGGCAGCCAAACTGGCGCGCAATTCAAGTCTGGCGCTCTTATTGAAACATCTTTTATAAACTAACTAAAATAACCAAAATCTCTAGACGATTCCATCATGAAGGGATTTGCTTTGTGGAGTTTTGTGGTTTAAGATACAGCGGCAGCTGGTGAAATTTAAGCTGTCATATATTAGTATTAGAGCATGAGACCCAAGCGATACATTAAGGTAGATAGTTATATTATCAAGACCAAATGAAAAAGTTTTGCATAAAAAAAATTGCTATTGAAATTTGCGAAAAAAATTGAAATTTTTTTAAACAATTTGTAAAATATTTGCAAAACATTTTTTTCGGAATCAGGTGGAAAATATATCGACAGATTTCAAATTTCATCAAAATAATATTGCTTTTCAAAGTTACACCAAATTGAAATTTTATTTTAGATTCATTTTTCACTGTGAAAATTTCAAAAAAGGTGCAACTTTGTAAAAAATTAATGTTTTTTTTATGAAATTTGAAATCTGTCGTTAAATTTTCAACCTGATTCTGGAAAAAAATGTTTCGCAAATATTTTACAAATCGTTTAAAAAATAACCTGGTGAGGCACACAATTCTTTCAAACTTTTTTTCGCAAATTTTAGTCTCAATATTTTTTCTGCAATACTTCCTCATTTAGTATTGATAGTTATGCTTTAAAGTATTGCTTTGGTCCCATGCTCCAATACTAAGATACGGCAACCTAAATTTCACCAGCTGCCACTGCTAAGATGCTTAATTTTGAGAGATACGATTTACAAAATTTTAAGTAAAATAAAATTTCGTTGATTTTAAAAAAGTCAAATATCTTCTAAGAGAAAAATACTTTAAACATATTACAAAAGCTTTCGCATATATAAGCAGAAAACCCACACCAGCTCTAGCGTGCTTTCTGAATGCTATTTACTGGAAACAAAAATAAACTAAAAACTTTACTGCCCCTAAAAGACAAAATGCACATTTTTCCTGCCATGAATACATTATTACATAAGGTTACGGAACTTTCTGACAATAACAAACCATTCTGATTTTAAAAGGAAATTGCTGCGTTGCAGTCCTTTCAAATGAACTGAATGAAATTAACTGTAGTGGTGACTTGTACATTTTGATTAGTTGATCCTTAGAAGTTTATAAAATATTTAAGTAGTAAATAGTGGTGTTTCAGGAAGTAAAACTAGATTATATAAATAAGTTTTGATATTGTTGAAAATCGACGATACCACTTTGAAGGTTCCAGTTTGATCTTTGTTGCACATTTAGTGGACTGACTACATTAGACTTTAGAGTATGAATCTTATTGGAAAGAAAAATTAAATTTGGTGCATTTCTACGGTCAATTTTCTTGGAAAAATTGGCAGTTACGTATAATATTACTTACATCTCTCCCGGCTTCTTTCCACAATACTGGTTGATGGTTGGCATATACAGGGTGGTCCGAATTTAAATCGGGAAACTTCGCCAGCGGATACTACGCCTAAACATACTAACTTTTTGTCATATAAACATATATCGAAAAACGAATGGATTCAACAAGGTGTTGAAGTTAGGGGATAAATTTTTTTCCCAACATCTCAATAACGAATAAAGATTATTTATTGAAATTTGATATACAGGTATAATTAAGGCAAGCACACCAGTTGAAATAAATTTTGTCCAAAATCTTACACTGGGTGATTATTTTTTTCTGATTGATTACCTACTCAAATCCACAACAACTTTTTGTTTGTACGCCACTGGTCAAATTTAATAGAAACATTTTAATCTACGTACCTTTTAAAGCCAGAAAGTATTTTTTGGCTCCTTTTCGAAATTCTTATGGTTTTTTATAAAATTGACATTTTCAACAACGATGCATTTCCGCAGCATTAAATTTGAAAGTGGAAATCAAAAAGAGTTGGCTGTGCAAACATGCGTTGTGACAAAACTGTCAGTTATAAACTTGTTATTTACATTTTTATATTAACGTCGTATTTCTTTTTAATTTGTGATTTACTTTAAATCTTCTCTTTTATATTATCATGCCGAACTTATTTACTAATAAGAGTATGCTGATATACATTTTATGTATGGTTATTGTGATGGAAATGCAGAAGAAGCTTCGAGAGAATACGAAATAAGATTTCCAAATAGAAGACAACGAAATCCTCAAGTTTTTATTAACACACATCGTCGTTTTCGAGAGTTTGGGTTAAAAAATAATCATAGGGAAGTAGATGTGAGAGACGAAAGACATAAAAATGAAATATTAAATGTTTTCGATAATGACAACCGTTTATGTTCTCGTAGAGCTAGCAAGCAGCTCTGGGCACAAAATTTACGAATATCCAAAACTAAAATTCTACGCACACTGCATAAAGATCATAGAAAACCATACCATTTACAGCGTGTACAAAATCTGAGACCCGAAGATGGACCTAGACGAAAAAATTGTTGTAATTGGTTAATAGGCTCTACCCGTAGAGATGCAATGTTTTTGCGAAAAATTTTGTGGACAGATAAGACTACGTTTACACGAGAAGGTGTGGTAAACTATCACAACTGTATGGGTACAAGAAAATTCCCATGCTATTCGTCCTAAATCATTTCAGACTGAATTTAGCTTGAATGTTTGGATAGGAATCATAGATGACAACCTTTGTGGTCCATATTTTTTGCCACATAGGCTAAAGTCAGCTTTATTTGTGAATTTCTTGGAAAATAATTTCTTAGATATTTTCGATGATGTGCCCCCTATTATAAGACATGAATGTTGGTTCCAAATGGATGGAGCTCCAGCTCACTATGGAATTAATGTGCGTGAATGGTGTAACGCTCATTTTCCAGGATGTTGGATAGGCCGATCAAGATCAATCAATTGGACACCTAGATCCCCAAATCTCACTGTTTTAGACTTTTTTATATGGGTATACTTAAAAGACCAAGCATATTCTACGCCAGTGAACACAATAGAAGAATTTAGATTGGGGATTCAAGTGGATTGCAATAATTTGCTTAATAATCCCCACATGATTTCAAGTAGCCGTAAATTCAATACTTCGAAGATGCCAAAAATGTGTCGAAGTGAATGGTATGCATTTTGAGCCACTCCTTTAATTGAAATTACTGTTAATAAAATTTCATTAGTTATAAATAAAAAATTTTAATATTTAAATGCTACAATCGTTATTCCAAAAATTTTTTTGTTTAGTAAATTCCAGAACAGCAGATAAAAGAATTATCTCTGATAAATAGCATTTTATAATGATTTAAAACCACATCATTTAAAAAAAGAAAAACAAAATTATGACGCAACTTTGAAGTAGATACAAAATGTCCACTTTCAAATTTAATGCTGCGGAAATGCATCGTTGTAGAAAATGTCATTTTTTTTTAATTTTTTTCCCCTAATTTCAACATCTTGTATCTTGAAATCCATTCGTTTTTCGATATATCTATTTTCATACGACAAGAAGTTATTATTTTTAGGTGTGGTATCCGCTGGCGATGTTTCCCGATTTAAATTCGGACCACCCTATATTATAGTTACATAAATAATCGCATATGTATGAATTCAATTACATGAAGGCTTTTAAAAAAATATATTACTGCTGGTTTTGAAAAATGGAAAAATGGCATTATTTCCGTTCCTTGGTAACCAATATAGTACATGTATAATAGCAAATTTATTTTGCATTTTCGAGCATATTAGTACAATATATGCATTATACATTCCAAAGTGTTGAAGAATATTCAAAACCATCAAGTACTAAAGGCTGATACATCGTTAAAACAGCATTTACGTCTCAAAATTCAGCACAATGCTTAAATCTCCACGTTTTATGCATTTAAAAAATTTATTCTACACGGTTCTAATTGCCATGCGCTATGTTGTGCGTAGACTCGACATGTAATAACTATAGTTTAAAAAAACTAAAAAACACGCTTTTAAAGCACATCAAACTAAAAAGTGAAAAATAATTATTAATATAAACTGAAAACAATAATGAACGAAAAATACTAGTATTATTGTGAAAAAAGCGTGGGTTGCTCGATATACGAAAAATATGGCACAAAGCGCCCCACGCTTTTTTCACAATAATACTAGTATTTTTCGTTCATTATTGTTTTCAGTTTATATTAATAATTATTTTTCACTTTTTAGTCTGATGTGCTTTAAAAGAGTGTTTTTTAGTTTTTTTAAACTATATTTATTTTTCACTTTTTAGTTTGATGTGCTATGAAAGCGTGTTTTGTAGTTTTTTTAAACTATATTTATATTGCTTATTGATGCTGATATTATAACATATTACGATCCAACAGATATTTCTGAAAAAAAAAATTTTTTTTTATTTCAGCCATGGGATTTGAACTCACGCCCGAGGAGTCTGTCATTTCGCGTCGTCTGCCTTAGCCCGCTCGACCACCGACCTAACTGACAATCACGGAATGTACTTACATATTAAGCCTTTGCTCTCACGCAGAGGATACGTGAGGAAAGGACTGGCGAGCCTGATCAGGATAATGATATAAACTTATCAAATTATTGTATTGTTACCGGTTCTTCGTAATTGTACAAAGTTTCAATTAAATCTGTCCGTTTAAAGTGGGTCAAAATGGAGTCCAAAGAGTTGGTTACAAACAAACAAACAAACAAGCAAATAAGCAAGCAAGCAAGCAAACATACAGGTGAAGCTAATAAAAGCGTGTTAAAAATCAGAAAAAGTTCATATTAACACGTGTCCACAAATGTTTCTTAAAGAAGCTACGGCCATTTGAAGTAGGGGTCCAAAAATAAGTCATTTTATCTTATCACTAGAATTTACACGACCCACATTCTAACTAAATAATACTGGAGATTTCTTTTTCAAAAAAATTTTATTCATTTACATTATAAATTAATTTTCACACTACATTGATAATTTATTTAGGTGGTTTTATTATTTATAGCAATCAGAATAACTATTTATATTAATAAATGTGTTTAATTTGTCTGCAAATAATAGTGCTTTGCATTCAATTCTAATAGTATATCGCTAATGAAAATTAAAAATGAGTGGACTTAGGTGGGATCCCTGAGGGATACAACGATTCTGGGCGGTAATTTTCCATTCTGACTATAAGAAGTATGTCACTCTAGTAATTGCAAACCCTACCCTATATTGCTATTCTACGTATAATCTCCTGAGTGCATCAAGTTTCGTTTGGTTAGAAATTATAAAAGTTGAGATATAAACTCTAATGGAACAACCAATATATAAAATACACAATACATTCATAATAATAATAATAATTTAGTCACTAACCCTGCGGGATGTGGGGAGTGGCTATAGTTAAATCACCGGCGCAACTCTCGTGAGACGTCGGAGGTCACAGAAGGACTGTCCAGCATCGGTTATTCCGAAAAAATAATAGTAGTAATAATAATAGCGGCCAGGCTAATCCAACAAGCCTGACATAGTCCTCCTTGACCATCAATTCAAGGTGATGTATGTCATCGAGTTCTTGGCACCTAAGGAGAGAAATATCACCTTGAAGGATGAGGAGAAACGAATTAAATATCGCGATTTCCGGTACAAGTGCTATACAGGGTTAACTAACGAAAAGGCCCACCCTTATTTTTTGTTTATGTTTTTATTGGGCCACCTGTATATCCTTTGCAGAGATTCTAAAAGAGCGAATTTGATTCACTACAACTCTTATTTGAAAAACATTTTTTTAACTCGAAAAATAAACAAAATATAAGGGTGGGATAACCCTGTACAGCATTTAGAGCTTATACCGGACATCGCGATATTTAGTCCGTTTCTCCTCTTCCTTCAAGGTGATGTTTTTCTCCGCAGGTTTCGAGAACTCGATGACATACATCACTTTGAGTTGATAGTGGAGGAGGACTATATCAGGCTTGTTGGATTAGCCTCGCCATTTGTCCCGCTTTTATGGGACCATCTGTAGATTCTTTGCAGGGATTCTAAAACAGTTTGTTTGATTCACTACAACTTTTATTTGAAAAAATTTTTTTTCTAACTCGAAAATATAGGGGTGGATCACTTCGTTGGATAACCCTGTACTCAGGCTACTCGGTAAAAACGGTCTTCCTAATAATCGATCTACTCGGAGGAATAAAACCTACGTTGCTCTCGGAACTGAAGACCATACCGACCAGCCAAAAGTCAGCCGAGTGGTTGGTAGACCAAATGCAGAAGGCGGTCATACTGGGTTCTATCCGTCTGCTTAGGTTAGGGCACATGATTCTGAAATCTACAGTCACTAACTGTGCGGGATATGGGATGGTTGTAGATAAATTTGCTGGCGCTCCTCCCGTGAGGTTCGGAGGGTACGGAAAGATTGTTCAGCTTGTGAAAACCGAAAAAAAAAATGTAATAATAAAAAATGTAGGCGTGGAGTAAATATGAAATAGAAAATATTAATCTTTCTATTACATAACGTAAACATCCAGAACTTCATTTTATTTAGAAGCTTATATTTTGAATATAAAATTAAATTTTTATAAGTTAAGTAATTATAATCCTCGAAGTGTGTAGAATTCTAAATTTTGCTTAAAGAAAAATAAGACAACCAACCTTCACTATAATGTTTAAAATGTAATGTTTAAAATGTAATTCTTATCTTGCCTTAATCGTGAGCTCTGCAACTTTTAAAGTTAGACCGTAATTGTGCAACTTTTTGCTAATATGCAGATGAACATTAAAGCAAACATTTACATTTTGTTAATGCCTTCTTGTAAAATTTTCTTATCAGCAGTAGTCTTAAAAGGGTGTGTTTTGCTATTGATCCATAGATTTAATTCACAGATACTTGCTATGTAGATACTTCCTGCTCAAAAATCTGAACATTTATATCGTTGTGAGCAGTAGCGATTGGTGAATTTTGGTTAGTCATATCTTAGTACTGGAGCATGGGACCCAAGCGATACTTCAAGGCATAACTATTAAAACTAAATGAAGAAATTTTGCAGAGAAAAATTTGCGACAAAAAAGATGCAAAAATTGTGTACCTTTCAGGTTATCTTTAGACAATTTGGTAAATATTTTTGCTAAAATTTTTTTTAGGTTCTGGCGAAAAGTATATCACCAGATATCAAATTTCAGCAAAAATATTGCTTTTTCATAAATTTACATCTTTCTGAAACTTGCAGTGAAAAATTAATCTAAAATAAAATTTAAATTTTAAATTTGGACATTTTGTAGAGATGTGGATTTTTGTGGACAACGCCGTGAATAAAACAAGCAATATAATGGTTGGGAAATTAACCCGAATAAAATGGCACCGTTTTATAATATAAGATCTGCAATTTGAGATCTATCTTTAAAGCACTTCTTACGCGATGTAAAAACATTCTGAAAATCGCCTGATCAAATTGCAGAAAAGTCCAATAACCTTTAACTTATTATCAACTTTTGAAAAGTCGAAAACTACAAATTAGGTCAAAATGAGTTTTTTGATAATTCATGGAAAAATTTTATACGAGAAATATAATGGAACAATTTTGATGAAAACCTCAAAATTACGTGCTACAAAAATTGCTTTCTTTATTAATTAAATCACAACCTTCAAAGAAAAAGTTTTCACTGAAAATATGTTGTTGTTACAGACTTTTGTAAAAGCGTTCCTCAATTGCAGTTATACCAGATTACATCAATTCAAATAAAGCAGTCTCTGTGGACTGACCTTTTCGGAAGCCATGCTGACTGTCACATAAAAAATCGCCCTTAAACTTTTTCTATTTGCGTCAACTGAGAAAGGAATACGCATTTTGTTTTATATGTAGTATAATTTAACATTTACAATAGACTCCATTAGTGTAACGTCATTATGTAGACAACCAACATTACTCGATTTAATAAAATCTTTTACTTTCAAATATGAATCTTATATACAAAGAACTTAAATATGAGATTTAACAAGTTGTAAATATGCTACTGGTTTTTAATACATTTCTTCAATACCTATAATATTTGAGACATTTGAAAACTTTCAAAAATATAAAAGACCGAATACAACACATACAAAATCGTAATGTTTTTGATTAATTTTATAAATGACAGGCGTATGCATCAACCATAGCAAAGGTTTTGTTACTAAATTCAGATACATTTGATGTTTTAAGAGGTTAATAGTTTCAAATATAAATAGCCATATATCAAAGATCTACATATTGTTACGTGTTTGCTATCCACACAAACACCTATACTCGTAGATTCGGTGATTGAAAGTCCAGGTAACACTTACTCACTATTTGATTTACTAATTTACAATTAACAACAATAGATTAATTACTGTCTTAATTATAATCACATTTGAACACTTATAAGTCTTTTTCTTATTTCTTTTTTTATTTGTTCACGTTCAACTTAAGACTGAGTCTCGGCCCACCGTGCGTCTTATTTATACATCCATTCACACGGTCCAGAACATTCCAGAATATTCCCGGCCGTTCTCGTACAATTCCAGACTCATCTAACCAATCTACACAGTCCAGTGGCGTAACACTGCCCCCTCCTTAAGCCTGAACGTTCCTATCAGGCAATTCATTGTTCCCTGCATACTTCGCAAGTCTCTATATATGCACCACCTTCATCTTTGATTTTGGCCTTTGCTGAATTCGGTAGACAACACGTGACGACAATGTATGGCCCTTCCCAGGGCGCGTGAAGCTTCGGGGACCTACCTTTGATTTGTTCTGGGTTATATAGCCAAACCAACTCTCCCACCTGGTACCCTCCTGAATTAGCCTTAAGATCATAACGAGCCTTCATACACTTGTTATTGCAATTCGCTCAAAAGGAGCCCTGGCGTTATATTGCTTATTTCTTATTTGTGGCCCCATTCTCTCCGTGCAAACTTCACATTGGCGGCCCCAAGTCTCCACATCTTGACGACTGTTTACCCAGTAGAAACGTTCTCTTACTTTTGTCAGGGTTTTGTTGCAGCCAAAATGTCCGCCAGACGTTCCATTATGCACTTGCTGAAGTACATTTGCTACGTGACATCTGGGGATTACCATTTTCAAAGTAACTTTCCTCCCATCTGGACTTTCCCACGCTCACTTCAGCAGTCCATCTTCTACTCTAAGGGAGTCTCATTGTGCCCATAAAGCCTTCAGCTCCACTGACTTATTTGAAATGCCCTTCCAATCGGGTCGGGTTCCTCTTTCTTTCCATTTCAGTAAGACCAATTTCATTATCGTTTAACTGTGCTTCCCTTAACGACTGTTTTGTCCCATAATCTGGAACATGAATCTTAACGGTATTCATTATTTGTACATTTCGCTGTTTTTCCTCACGGTGGCAAGGCTTGCAGTCTTTCTGACACGGTCTGTTGAAAAGACCATCTGCCATATTCCCCGAAGTACCAGCTCGCCAGTTTTTCTGGCCCCTTAGTGCTAATACCAATGCTGTTGCCTTTTCCTCATAGTTCCAGTTATTTGAACGTGCAGCTGCCTCAAACTGTCTCTTATAAGTTGACCATGAACCTTAACCGTCAAAGGAAGGCGGTTGTAACCTAGCATCAGACGATAGTACTAATTGGCCACTCCTCTTCCTTAGTTGTTGCTTGAGCCGGGCTACTTCTCCTTCAACAATACTGACTTTTCCCCCAACTTGACCTACTTTTTCTTTAACTTCACTGACTTCTTCCACTTCACCGCCTTTTTCTATAACATCGACTTTAAATTTTTCAGTGAGAGAAAATGGCTGCCTGCTGTTCCTCTAGGCTTCTTTTTTATATCTTCGTTTTCCTCCAATCGTCTTATTTCCAGGCCCTCCATCATTTTTCTTAAGTCGTCTTTTTCTTCCTGGCGTTTTCTTTCTTGTTCTTCTCTTTCTTCTTGTCGTTTTCTTTCTTGAGCTTCCATAATTTTTCTCTGTTCGTCTTTCTCTTCTTGTCGTATTCTCTCTTATTTTTCTTTGTCTTCCTGTCGTCTTCTTTCTTGATCTTCGATAATCTTCCTTTGTTCATCTTTCTCTTCATGTCCCTTTCTTTCTTAATCTTCCGTAATTTTTCTCTGTTCGTCCATCCGTTGTAACAATGCTGCAAGCATGTCCTGTGTTTGCTTCCCCGCCATACTTCTTGTTGTTGGCATTAACTCACGACACGTAAATCAATTTCAGAATGAAGTTTATTACACTATAAAGTCCGTAAAATGTTGCTATCACGTCTATTTTAATAATGAAATGTTCCAGAAAAATCTCGAAATAGCACTAGAAAGTCTTATTTAGAGTCTATACTTCTTTTGTGTTGACAAAATTCACTTATTTTCACTAATTGTGCAATGGAATGTTCGAGAATTTTCACGAAATATCACTAATAAGTCTTGTTTTGAGTCAATAACACTATGTTCTAGAATGTTCCAGAATTGTCACTAAAAGTCACTTATAGTCCTATTTTTAAGTCTACAACACGTTCCTGTCGACATAATTCACGTATTTCCTGTAGTTTCCAAATAGAATGTTCTAGAATTTCCCCGAAACTGCACTAGTAGTCCTTTTTCTCAGTCTACAACACGTTATTACTAGCGGCACTCGCGTATTTGCAGCTATTTCTAAATCGAATGTTCTAGAAACTTCTGAAAAATCCACTTTAAAGTCACTATTCAGTCCAGAAATAGTCCTCCAAATACTGTCCAGTAGCTTAATTCTCCGTGTTACCACTAATTTCTGAGAAGAACATTGTAGAACCTTTTTGGATATTCCAGAAATATCTCTTCCAATCCACTTCCGACACCAAATTGTTACGTGTTTGCTATCCACACAAACACATATACTCGTAGATTCGTTGATTGAAAGTCCAGGTAACACTTACTACTTTATTTACTAAATTACAATTAACAACAATATATTAATTACTGTCTTAACTATAATCACATTTGAACGCTTATTATAAGTCTCTTCCTTATTTCTTCTTTACTCGTTCACGTTCAACTTAAGACTGAGTCTCGGCCCACCATGCATCTTATTTATACATCCATTCACACGGTCTAGAACATTTCAGAATATTCCCGGTCGTTCTCGTACAATTCCAGTTTCATCTAACCAGTCTACACAGTCCAGTGGCGTAACAATATCTTGTAATCAAGAGTAAATATGTAACTAATTTAATACAAAACGAAGTAATAAGTGTATTTAAAGATATTGAAATATTACTGGCCAATTTTAAAGAGCCCATTCAAACTCTGATTAGTGAGAAACCGAACAAAACTGAAAATATTATGTCGGTCGCTACAAGTAAAAGTCGTACGTTAAATACAGTTCAAAGCAGTGTTACAGTTATTATAAAACCAAAGATTTAAAACAAAATTGAATATCTACTAAATTCAAAAATCCAACAAACATACAAAAAATATAAATTCAGTGGAAGCTAAATTAAATTTAACTCAAGTTAGATATACCAGCAAAGGGAGTATTGTTGTTCGCTGTGACAATGACAAATTTAAGGTATTGAATAATAAATGATTTGGTTAGTACTTTTTTTTGGGAAAATAAAAGATACTTTAGATTAATTTCAAGTATTATTGGTTCATTTTACGTTAATAAGTAGAGACCGGGTCTCAGGCAGTCATTTCGACAAATTCCTCCGCCTCATCAGAGATTCTAACAGATACACCTTCCTCAGAGTTAGTTATTCACGCATTGTGTCTCGATATACCAACACTAGTGGACTACGTCAAGTACATATTGCAAAGATACTATCAATTTAAAAAACAATATAACTCAAATACGAGAGCATAATGCCCCATTTCGAATTTAGCACACACTGTCATATAAACCGGTGTGAAGTTAGCAGCCAAAACATAGCAGCCAATTTACCGAAAGGACCCGAATGTCCATAGGCGTACATAACAAAAATGCTTATAGGAAAATTTTATACCAAAAAAATTGAAAAAATGGAGTACGCCTGGGCATTGACACAGAATATGCAACAGAAGTGGCACGTGAGATTTCCAAAACGTGAAATGGGGGTAAGTTTCCCTTGTAATAAATACATAAAAAAGGCAAAAGTGAGAACGAAACTGAATGTCAACATTAAATTATTATGGGCGTGAAAATATGGCTAAAATGACAGGGCGAAAGGTGATTCACTTGATGGCTGTCTAAGGGGTGGAAACACACACCCGTATATGAAATAAATAATAATAAATATAAGAAATAAACAAAACGCCAGCTTCAAAATGTACATGGAGCAAAAAATAAGTTATGACATAACATACTCGTAGCTGATGTACTTGCAAGCCGTCTAAGAGATGAAAATACACCCATATATTAGAAAAATATTAATGAGTATAGGAAGAAAATGGAAAACCAACTTTAAATTAACACAAGATACAGAAAATATGATAAGCAGGACTATCAAAAACGTTCCGTGGGACAGTGGCGTACGCGAAATTAACTAATACGAGAAACAATAAACTGTTACAATTTATAACAACGTATGTAAAACTTACCCTCTTAACTAGCTTGATGAACTAGCTTGCTTATTACAAACTGGAGAAGATGTGTAGTCATTTTGCAGCATCAGGTATGTTTCTATGATTGTCTCCATGAGTGATGTTCGCTTTGGTGAAAATATATTCTTATATTTTGAAAACGACCGTTCGACATCTACTGATGTAATACACGCATACGTAAAATAGTCTTTGAACGCACTTAACGGATCTGGGGCTGCACCATCACATATTTGTCTTAATTTGGTAAACTGGGTGTCTTTATTTAACACACTTGCGAACTTTTCTTTAACGCGCTCATTTGTTGCGTCATCTATAGCGCGTAGCAGTAGATTTACTTCGTCCACTATTTGCAGTGACTCCGCTAACGACAACGCACTGTTTTCTAATTTTTTTTACGCTTTCATGTAATGGTTTATAGTTCCTCGCAATATATTTTAAAGCTGTTACAGCGGAAATATCTTCGAATTTTGTCTGGCTTTCCTTAATAGCTGCAGCCTGATCTGGATTGAATTGTAGTATCACAGCTTTTATTTGTTGGAAATATTCAGCATAATAAAAAGCTGCCTGCAACCATGTTCCCCAACGTGTAAGAATCGGCTGTGGTGGTTCAGGAATACCGAGACACTTGCTATGAAGTGCACGGAGACGTTTAGGAGATTTAAGAAACACTTTTTTGTACTTGCTATTAATGCATCCACCTCTGGAAAACCTTTAAGAATAGTTTCTGCCACAAGATGTAAAGCATGCACTTTACACGTAACATGTATAAACGTACAACCTTGTTCTTGCAAAGAACGGCCTACCGAACGCATTGTCACGGCGCCATCAGTTACAAACATCAACACTTAACTTTTTGACAGTTCAAATTTTTTTAACGTCTCCAGCACCACCCTGGTAATTGTTTCGCTTGTACACTGACTTAATCTTTTGCTAGCTAGTAACAGTGGAACTGTCGGTTTAAGAGAGTCCAGTACTCGTACTATAACATTTAAAACAGATTTTTTTTTACAATCTGTTGTCTCATCAACAGATAACCACAGCCGTGTATTTTTTAATTCACATTTCAACTTATTTACCATGTTTACGGGTACAGTTGGTAGATAGTTACATAACGTTGTGCGACTTGGTAACTTCACCTAGGCATTATATTTATTCCAAAACTTTCAAAATGGTTGTTTATCGAATATGTGCAGCGGAACATCACAGGCAATCAGCATTAATAGTAAATCAAACATAAACTGTGTTGTCGAAGGCATGACATTTTTTTTTTATGGTGTACACTATTTACGCGAAGTCCACAATCACGCTTATCCCAGCACATCAAATCTTTCTCGCACACTTTACAAACTATTTTAGCACCATCATAGAATAAATCCGGGAATTCACCTATGAATTTATTCACTTTGTCAGCAAATGGCCGTTCTCTACCCCTGCCTGCGTACGTCTGCCACGCTTTATTATTAAATTAATATCAACAATACAGTATAACAAAAATAAAAACACAAAAACAATATGCAATACGACCAAGTAACTTAACGTGTACACAACTCGAAAGCTAATAATAGACTGGACTGGAGAAAGAGTTTCGCGGTCAAGGTGAATGCCGGCGACAGTAAGTACCTCTGTACTCTACGACCATGATACACAGAAACGATTTGCAGCTTTAATGATAAGGAATAATATACTAGGAATTGATGTACTTGCAAACCGTCTAAAGGGTGGAAACTTACCCCTCTATTAGAAAGATATTCATAAATAGAGGAAGAAAACGGAAAGCCAACTTTAAATTAACGCAGGAGACAGAAAACATGGTAAAGAATAAGACGCTAGAAGCTGATGTCCTTGCAAGCCGTCTAAGGGGTAGCGACAAATCCCTATAGTATGGACAAATATTTGAAAAATATTGTCTTGGCTCACCCTGTATATTCGAAAACAATTTCCGGTTATAGACTTTTTTGTCTAGTTTACCTATGTTTTTAAATCAAGTTTCTAGCTATCATAGTACTCGAGATATCGAAGTCAGACACACTATTGCCCTACCCTGTATATTAGGATGTAACTAACACAATCGTTGTTTAAAAAGTAAATTGTTAATTACAGCTTTTTGCTTCACGTTGTAGGTGATTAAACCTATAAATTTGTAATTCCTCTCATCAGATAGGTAAACGAAATCAGCGATAATTGTCTAATGAAGGTTATCAGTGTAACTAATAGTAATTCACATTGGATTTCTGATCCCATAGAGAGTCTTCGTTTGCTAACTATTATTAAATCTGAATCCCGATGGAATGTAAACCCGTTAAATTTTAATTTCTACCTTACCGTAACTTTCAAACTTTACAGTTTCAGCTCTGGGAGAATTTCCTCACCTGAAAAGAAAACAGAATTTATTAATAATTGTGATCGTTACACATTTTACATATAAATTAAATGTAAAAATAACAGGGTTAAAAATACAGATGAAATCGCTGAAAAAATTATTGAGTTACCAATTTACATTTTAGAAGAAAAAAATATTTTTAAATGAACATATCTTTTTTGTAAGCAACGGATTTCTGTACAAGATTACTGAGATATTTAATATGTCTTAAAAGAGAGAGTTTGAGATAAGGCAGATCGTTGTGGAATGCTAGAATTAGTAGCTCGCATTTCTGACAAAATCGATCAATATCCATAAGCACAATTTGATAGTGTACTTTCTATAGATACGGGTTATACTAAATGAATGCCTTAAGGATATCCAGTATTACCCCTTAAGGATTCTCCAGAGGTCTCGACTTTGGTGTTTCACTTGAAACTCCTAAAGGCGATTACTCGAAAACTAAAAGAGGTATTAAAATTCTGCAATCGGCGGACAATTACTGAGGGCAAATACTATATTTAAACGTATAGAAGATGTAGTCACCATAGAACCGTTTAATCGTCGCGACGATTGGAAAAAATCGACGGCAGGAACTTGAAAAAATTAGTACTTCAATAATACTTTTAACATTGAGTTTTTTTTTGTTACAATCATCTAATTTTTATATTTCGTCTGTTTTGAAGACTTTTAAAATGCGAAATATTGCAAAACAAAATATCATTTAAATGTATAATTCGTTCTTCTAAAACTTAAAAAACTAATTTTATTTTGTAGATCCACCATATCCTATATAGCCTCTTCATATACAATATTGTTTAAATGGCTACAACGAACGAAGTCCAGTGGTTTCAAATCAGGCGACTGGGGCGGCCATTGTAGCGGACCATGCCCAATTCAACGAATTGAGTAAAGCATATTTAAATAATCCGCTACAATTTTCGTATTGTCAGGTTGTGCCCATCTTACTGAAAGCAAACATTTTGTCTATCTTCATTCAGTACAACTTGTAATAACTCTGGTAATTTTTTGTGAAGAAAATTCCAGCAACGCTCACCATTTAACGTAGCTTTGTATAAGTGGAGTCCCATCAGATAACAATTTAGTATACCACACCAGACGTTTATTTCAAAAACGAGTTGGTTACTTCTTTTAGTAACACAACAAGGATTGTTTTATGCCTATTTACAATCACATTATTATGAAATTCAATCTCATCACTCCAAGGCTGCTTCTTGAAACATTTTGAAAAATCCAATCGTCTTTCAAGATCATCTAATTCACATGCAAGCTTTGTTTTAAGAATTTGGCTGGAAGAATTGATTGAAATGCTGGTATTTACTTTAATTTCCCTTAAAGATGTCTTCAGATTATCAATAATCAGCTAGAAGACTACTGCTCTGTTAAAATCATTACTTGTGTTTCTTGTTTATTCTCGCTTTGGCATTTCAAATACACAAAAAGTAACTACACTTTTGCATTTAAAAACGTCTTATGGTATTCTCCTATCAGGATTACGCTGTGTGTAAAGTACTTTTTGGTTTCAACGTATTTTTCGTACACTTACAATAAATCAATACTATATCGAGTTTTTTTGTTTTGTGTCTTAACCCATTTTTTGTAAAAAGTAAAGAAAATACAGAAATATTAATTCAAAACGAACACCTGAATCTAAACTTTATGTTACTAAAGCTTCTGACAACTGTTGTTTTATTTTAATAACACCATCAAGGCCAAATTAAATTAATCAATCATGGAATTTTTAAAGTGGTTACATTTGGATTTATTTCCCAATCTTTACTGTGTTGTAACCAATTCTACGCAATTACATTTTTTATTTAATAATTTTACACACGTACCATAATAAAATCCATAGGCGCCGACTGCTCGGGTGCTCCGGGTTTGGAGCACCTGGCCAGAACTTTGGTCCGGGGGGGGGGAGGCCTCGACCAAGGGCCAGTAATATTGCATTTGTCTTTTACATCCAAACTAACAGAGCTGAGCTCGGCGCAGAGAAGTCATCATGACTATAAGATCTACTCTGCGCCTAGCTTAGATTAAAGATGAGTAACTCGCGAGTGTGTTAACTCGAAGAATCTAATCAGTCAAGTAAATCACAGCTAGCTGACTCGATTTTATTTGCATGACACTGAGACTTTTGAAATATACCTTGCTCGTTGGTAGTTTGCTTAAGAGTTTTACTTCTTGATCAGATCTTAATAGGTAGAAGGTTGAACCAGGCGATTCCACTCAGCAGTCGGCGAACTGAACTCAATACTTTATCACTAATTTTTGTTTTGAGATGGAATGTATCTTGTATTCATGCACGTCGGAGTTAATCAGCTCCTTTATCGCGTGAGACAATCAGCTGGGCAGGCCACAATCGCACAGTCGTATCTTCTTTGCGACTTGCACGTGAATTATTAAACAGTTCAGCTCACCGCGTGAATTCCTCAATGAGAGTCAGAATCACTAAGTTAACTTATTAAATAAAGTCATTTTGCCAATATCTACCTTAGATCGGTTTTATTTGTTTTATATGCTTCAAACATGTATTTATACGAAAAAAAAAACAAATAGGATAGAGTAATAGCTATTCTGTTTGTATGTGACAAATCCATGTTCTGTCCTAGAGATCAGACCCAACTTTTCCCATTTATTTTGACACGTTGAAACCGAATTTGGCAAAAAAAATTTTTGACGCGTCAATTTTTCTTTACGACCCCCTATAATCCTCCATAATCCCCCAAAGGGAGAAATTTTTTGAAACAATTTCTATAAGGGTTTTTTGGGTCAGAAATGAATTTTGACATAATGACAGCTGTCAAATTTCATGAAAAATATAATAAGTCAATATTTGGAGAATATTACTAAGTTTTTTGGGCAGCTGATCAGGAATCAGAAGTCAAAAATGAATTTTGACATAATGACAACTATCAAAAAGGTGTCAAATTTCATGAGAAATGTAAAAGTCAATATTTGGAACATTTTATTAAGTTTTTTGGGTTGCTCATCACGAATCAGAAGTCAAAAATGAATTTTGACATGATGACAGCTGTCAAATTTCATAAAAAATGTAAAGACAATATTTGGAGTATTTTATTAAGTTTTTTGGGCTGCCGATCACGAATCAGAAGTCAATAATGATTTTGACACAATGAGAGCTGTCAACACGGTGTCAAATTTCATGAAAATTATAAAGTCAATATGTCAAAGTTCATTTTTGACTTCTGATTCGTGATCAGCAACCCAGAAAACTAAATAGTATGCTCCAAATAATGATTTTTTACATTTTTCATGAAAATTGACAACTTGTTGACTGCTGTCATTATGGCAAAATATATTTTTGATTTCAGATTCGTGATCAGCGACCCAAAAAAAACCCTTATAGAAATTTTTTCAAAAAATTTTCCCTTCTCGTAGAGAAAAATTTACGAGTCAAAAAAAATGTTCGTTTACCAAATTCGGTTTCAGCACATCAAAATACATGGAAAAAGTTGGGTCAGATCTCTAGGACAGAACATTTTTTTTGCAGGCCTGTGTTGTCAAATAGTCCGTTATTAAACATCACACAAATAAAGGTGTATAACGCACCCGTTAGAATAAAACACGAATTACCATACCAGTCATTGTCTTCTTTCGACAACTCTTGTAGGCCAACCCCACCAAAAATCCAAATTATTCTTTTTCTTCTATTTGTCCTTTAGAATTTATATATAATTACAGAGGCCTACAAAAAAAATGCTCTGTCCTAGAGATCAGACCCAATTTCTCCCATTTCTTTTGACACGCTGAAACCGAATTTGGCAAAAAATTTTTTATGGCACGTCAATTTTTCTCTACGACCCCCTATAACCCTCTATAATCCCCCCAAGGAGAAATTTTTTGAAAAAATTTCGATAAGGTTTTTTTGGACTGCTGATTACGTATCTGAAATCAAAAATGAATTTTGACATATTGACAGCTGCCAACAAACTGTCAAATTTCATGAAAAGTGTAAAAAAGTCAATATTTGGAACATATTATTAAGTTCTTTGGGTTGCTAATCACGATTCAAAAGTCACAAATGAATTTTCACATAATGACAGCTATCAAAAAGGTATCAAACTTCATGGAAAATATAGAGTCAATATGTCAAAGTTCACTTTTGACTTCTGATTCAAAAATCTTAACAATATGCTCCAAATATTGACTTTTTACATTTTTCATGAAATTTGACAGCTTGTTGACAACTGTCATTGTCAAAATTTATTTTTGACCTCAGATTCATGATCAGTGACCCCAAAAAAACCCTTATAGAATTTTTTTCAAAAAATTTACCCCTTAGGGGACTATAGAGGGTTATAGGGGGTCGTAGAGAAAAATTGAGTCGCCAAAAAAATTTTTTTTCCAAAGTCGGTTTCAGCGTGTCAAAATACATGGGAAAAGTTGGGTATGATCTCTAGAACAGAACATTTATTTTTTTTGTAGGCCTATGTTATTTACTGAAAAATTCATTATATCTTGTAAATATAACTTTTGGATCAAACTAGAAATTGTTAAAAATCAAAAATAAGCGGTGTGTCGTGGCCGCTCAGCAAACAAATTATCCTAGGAAGGGTTTTTGAGATTGGGATTTTCCCTTCCTTGATAAATAAAATTTATCAGTGAAATATCTTTTCAATCATAATTTTTTTTAACCATTTTCATCAATTATATTTCATGCTATTTTGTTATTTTTAACCTAGGCTTAAATTTTTAACAGCAAGTATTAATTACAACCTTTTAAATTTAGGATATGTGTTAGTATTTTAAGTTTAATTTTTAAATATCAAATCGAATCCATCTCTATACAACCCTTCAATTACCACGGCACCACATCGCATTGTGGATGTTTGGCTGGCTCTGGGCGTGGACGTTGAAATAAATAATTTGTACAAAATATTTAAATACATTGTTTTGATTAATTGATTGGTTACATAGAGTAACATTTCCTTTATTGTTCTCCAAGTTGGCGTACCCTATTTTTCTTAGAACGAAAAATAACAAGCACAATTTTGGGGGTTAACTGCGGGAAGCGGATATTGCCGCAAATGGTTGCCGCAGCCGTTCGGACGACCCGTATAGTGAAATCGAGCGCCGCAATGAAAGGGTTAAAATTGTGCTTCTGAAAAAATATCTATTTTTCAACATGGATGTATATCTATGCACAATACGATATATGTGCAGACCTGGAATCTATTATTTACTCACGATCATTACTAATAACCAAGAAAATAGAACAGAAAAAATGTAAAAAAAAATATTTAAATCGGTGAATATTTTCTTTACGCTCTTTAACGGGACTTATCCTCTTAAAATCATCTCGTTCATTCTTGATTATTCTGTACTACATGTTATTTATTAGATGCAAATAATAATCTACTCAAAAATACTATGAGGCGAAATTATATTAATTTTAATAAAGCAATAATAGGTATATAAATTTTACGCATTTCTGAAATAACACCGTAGGTTATAATATTATGCAAATTACAAATTAAGTTTCACTAATAGCATTAATTAACATGAAAATTGCTTAAATTTTATCATTTCAGCAGTTCAAATGATTGCGTTGCAAGTTAAATTGTTTAAATCCATTCAATTAAACTTCATCAAAGCATAATAAAGCACTTAAACTGGCGAGGATTAAGTTGTGCTCGCGGCGCATTCGCCAGAAATACAAATGCATTTTATATTGTAAAATCGGTTCGGCTGTTTATATTAGAGCGGGCGATACGCGTTACTAAATTGTACTACGTGGTATAAATATAGCATTTGACACCGTGGTAAAGCATATAAAAAGGAACAATCTTGGAACAGGAGACACATGTAAAATTTGCTTTAGAATTCAGGGGCTGCAAAAATTTGATTTCTTTCTTTTTAGAAATTTATTGTTTTCTTTATTGTGAAATATCATTTCCGTATAATATGACGACGTGGAATTCAGCGAAAGAGTGTGGAAAAGAGCATAGTTAGATTTTGCAAAAAAAAAAGCTGTTGCAGAACAAGAATTGAAATAATTGAAATAAAAAAATTAACGGTAGTCCCATGACTTGTTTCAACAAATTATGAACTGATTAACACGGAAATTGAGTAAAGTGAGTTACAACCACTTAAATCCTCACTACTCACATTTCTTCAACGTCGTCTCTTCCATGTTAATCGTCACTATCTGAGGCGATACTCTCATTAATACAAGTGTCTTACCAAGCACGAGTAAGCATAAGTTGCGTTCTTTAAGGCACAAAATATCCGTCTTTACAAATTTCTTTTAGGAAATGTAAAATAATGCATTTAAAAGAGTATGGTGAGGCAGCATACTGGAGGTGTTGTAGATGCTCGGAAATTAACCAAGAACAGACACCAAGGAGGATTTATAATTTTGCATAAATAAGCAGCACAGCGTACAGACTTACAATCTACCTACATGCACAATTCTTAATCTCACAGTCAGATTCCCAAACAGCTAGTAAGGAAGTCAGTTTGCGTTTGCATTCATCTCCATCATGGATCTAACCCCTCGTTGCTGGTGATGCTGGTGATCACTTGACTGAATTCAAGGGTCTGACCCCAAATGTGATCTCTTATTAAGCTGCTCGCCTCACATGTACAAAAAGGCGCATTGCTCCTAACAAGTCTGTCCACGTTACATATAATAAAACGACAGAAGCGTATTTCGAATTGTATCAGGTATGTGACCATAGGATTATAGAGCATGAAAGAATTTATAACTTCAGCCACGTGTTTCATGTCCACTTGTTATCATGGACAGAGAAATATGAGGTAGTATTACATCCTGTAAATGAGTGGAAATGTCTGGTATTGGCTGCAACATATCGTCTCTCTTAACCATTTCAAGTAAAACCCACAGCTGAACCAACACTACTCATTTCAAATTATAAATACAGATAGGATGACGTTCTTGTTCACAGTACAAATCACAACAGAACGTGGACAGTTCTTAATTGAAACACGGACAAGGAGAAGTATGCCATTGCCCTTTTCTTCATGGCTGAAAAAGCACACAATTCCGAAGACATGAATACATTGCCATATTTGTGATAATATTATAACCATTCAAGTAATGGAAAAAAGTGGAACTAACTGTTATTCGGTACAACCGTTGATATTGTTCTTCTAGTTAATATATTAAATTCAATTCCATGAATCCGTTATAGAGGTACCAACAAAATATTGGGAAACATGGTAACGGTATTTAACAATTTGCTTCTCATAGTTCCACTGTATTTAATTTTTGATTCTCACAATCGGACAAACTTAATAGTTTCGACTAAAATGGCGCCAACTCCAAAAAAATATTGATTAGGGTAACTATATAAAAAATATAAGAAAATTCAGCTTTTATGAATTAGTTAGGAATTTTGTAAAATTATATCAAATTGCACTGTCCTATATATTACAATTTGAGATGTTATCATTCGTGCTAGCTCTTAATTGGAACATCAAATAAACAATGTTTTGTTTTTAGTTACATCTGCAAACTAGGTCACAGATTGGAAATAGCGGATGTATGACGACAAGCTTTAGATTTTAATTTCAGTGGATCAATCTAAATCCCGATACTACATTAACAGGAACATGTTTACTGGCAAACTGGATTGGTGAATATTATTACCTGCTGGTCACGGAATTACATTTTAGATTGTTATTAATATAATAATAATGGTCAATACTAAATACCTAATAACAGAAAAACTGAACATACCGCATATTCTACTAATTCAACTTATTTATTTCTTATATAATATATATATATATATATATATATATATATATATATATATATATATATATATATATATATATATATATATATATATATATATATATATATATATATATATATATATATATATATATATATATATATATATATATATATATATATATATATATATATTATTTTTTTTTAAAAACGCAATTTATGCTTACTCGTGCTTGGTCTGACACTTGTTTTAATGAAAGTATCGCCTCAGATGGTGACGATTAACAAGGAATAGATGACGTTGAAGAAACGTGAGTAGTGAGGATTTAAGTGGTTGTAACTCACTTTACTCAATTTCTATGTTAATCAGTTCATAATTTGTTGAAACAAGTCATGGGATTACCGTTAATTTTTTTTATTTCAATTATTTCAATTCTTGTTCTGCAACAGATCTTTCTTTTACAAAATCTATCTATGCTCTTTTCCAGACTATTTCGCTACATTCCACGATGTCAGATTATACGGAAGTGATATTTCACAGTAAAGAAAACAATAAATTTCTAAAAAGAAAGAAATCAAATTTTTGCAGCCCTTGAATTCTAAAGTAAATTTTACATGTGTCTCCTGTTCCAAGATTGTTCCTTTTTGTATGCTTTACCACGGTGTCAAATGCTATATTTGTACCACGTAGTACAATTTAGTAACGCCTATCGCCCGCTCTAATCTAAACAGCCGAACCGATTTTACAATATAAAATGCATTTGTATTTCTGGCGAATGCGCCGCGAACACAACTTAATCCTCGCTAGTTTAAGTGTTTTATTATGCTTTGATGCATCTTGGTAAAAAATACAGAGTGAAATGAAAAATAATAACGCTGAAAAATATTTTTTAAATAATAATTAAATAATGTATTTTATTTGTTTTTATATTAGTACCTAATTTGCAAGTCTTTTTTTTTTACTTTAGTTAAACTATTTTTCATTATGTAGAATGGTTTTTTTCAATAAAAATAACAGTGCTTTTTAACCGTATTTGAGTTTAATTGTAATTGTTATCACCATCATATACACTGTATTTTATTCTGTACTAAATCTTATGGAGTTACAGGCTTGTTTCACATTTTCCCCTACCTTTTTCACATTTTCCCAAAATCGAGGTTAAACGTGAAACAGTTTTTATTTATTTATTTTTTTTAGATTACATATAATTAAAAAAACATGTACTGTAACACTGTATCTAATATATAAATAGGAAATTTCAATTTGTATTTATAAGCAACTGAAAAACTGAAAGTTTTATATTTTGTTTTATATTTACCCCACTTAACCCTACTTCTAATTAATATTAGTACTGAAATATAAGACAGAATTAACTTTTTAATTACTTTAAACTTAAAAATGTATTATTTAAACTCTATTGAAAATATTAAATTTGTGCAAAGCTTACCCTTTCTTGAAATCCTTCCACTTCACATACTAGATTGCGTCGAATTACACACCTCCTTCAGTTGTATTGAACTTAGTGAGATCAGCTTACACAAGCTATTCCCTCTCTTTTTTAGATTAGCCTGTTGTTTTGTTGGGATCTCCAGATAAAAGCATTACACCCCAATTTAAAACTTCCTCCTCGTTAGATTCATGTTGCAAAGGTCAAAATAGCACGCATTTATTTAAATGAAGAAAAATACACCGTCCTCCGGAAATTTATCAAGGATCTTGCTAAATAAAAGTGCGCCGTAAATTAAATCGAGACCCATTTTTCATAGCGACGTTGCATGAGAATCCTGCCATTGTTTTTCGCAACACCTTTCTGAGTTGTAGGATATGGGGATTTGTTTTGTTTCCGTATTTCGCTTATGATCAAGTTTATATTAAGGCTGGGAATTGAATACGAATAATTCGATTATTCGAATATTTGATTATTCAAATTCGAATTAATTCTAATTCAAATATTCGAATATATGTATATATATATATATATATATATATATATATATATATATATATATATATATATATATATATATATATATATATATACATATATATATATATGCACATATATAGTCTAAGATCCGAATTAGGGACGACCTTCACCCATCCGTTTAATGGATGAAAAATATTTTATATTAATTTTAATATGTTATAAAATATATCGCGAGAGGGTAGGCTAAAAAAATTCCTGGCAAGACTATGATTAATTAAAAATTGAAAATTTTTTTTTAACGGAACAAATTATATTCCAATCGAAACTATGAAGCCTATAGAATATGCAAACGTTAGGTTGTCTATTTTTTTTCCTGGCGTAACTATTGGGTTGGAAGGTATAAACAGGTAATTCGATACTAGTAATTTACATTCATCTGTTTAATGAATAAATCTTATATCAAAATAAAGGTAATTAAATTGCGAACAGAATTATATAGGGTTGTCTGCGAAAAATTTGGTTTAAATTCCGGTTGGCGAGCTTTAAAAAGCGAAATATTGGTGAGAATGAAAATGTGTGACAAAGAGGTCCGAGCAAACTATCCGGTGCGATAGAAGAGGACGCAGCATTACAGCTGCGCGCGGCTCGTCCATCGGATGAAAGAGAGTGCGCATAATATAAGTATTCCCTGAATATGTTGGATATTTCATATCGGTCTGTAAAAAAGTTCGTTATTGTATTCTATAGTTGATATAAGTTGTTTTTCCGTGTGTTTACCTCTAGCATTATTTAGTATTTTCCATGTTTAGTTTTGTTTGTAGGTGTCCTTATCGTTTTATTGTAATATTCCCTATTTTCTGATTTAATATTTCTATGTAGTTGTAATTTTAATGTTTTGTATTTATTATTAACATTTGGATCATTGATGTTTTCCTTTAACCAATTTAATTTTTCTAGGTCTACTAATTGATTTTTTTGTTCATCAGAGATATACATTTTTTTATTTCTTGGTGTTACTTTTTGAGCCTTTTCAGGAAACGAGGCTAAAAAAACACTATTGAAAATGATCAAAAAATTGTTTAAATAGTTCGTTGATCTCGGTATTTATGAGATTAAATTCGAGAGTTTTAAACAAGAATTTGAATTTTGCTATTGATTGTTCGTTAATTTTTCTGTTATAAATAGTTTCGCCTTTAAGGATAGACTGCTTAAAAGATATACTGAATTTGCAATTTATTAACTGACCATAGTGCTCGGAGAACCTGGGTCAAAGTTTGTACAGCTTATATCATTTGGTTCGTTGGTAACAACATAGTCAATTGTGGAAGAACTCGTGTAAGATGAAGTAGAAAAATCCCAGCGTGTTCATTAATAAGTGATGTGAGATTAAAAGAATGGAAAACATCAAGTAGTATTTTCGTATCTGGATTATAATAATTTTTTTTATTAATGTTGAAGTCCCCACATACAACAATAAAAACGCATTTGTTGATTGCCTTTGTCAGAATTTGACTTAATAACAATATAAATTCCTAAAAGTTGCCTGAAGGTGGCCTATAAATATTAATAGGACAAAATGTATTGTTATATTAAACTGCTGAGCATTCTAGTGTCATTACTAATGATTAATGTTAATGAATCAAAGGGCTTAAGTTCCGAACAATATTGTTCGCTAACAAAAATTATAGATCCTCCATGAATTTTATCATGTCTGCAGAAGTGACTAATTTCTTTATAACCACAAGTTGTGGTTGAGTCTAGTTTATCTTGACTGAGCCAATGATCCGTAAGACATAAGAAGGTAGGTCTATGAACACCTACGAATAAGTCAATTAGGTTAATTTTGTCACTAGGTGATCATTTATATTCTCTACAGTTCCATGTTCACTTGGGAGGCCGCTGGATGAAAATGTCGATCACCCGATGGGAGAAAGTTGAATATTTTAACGTCCGCACCATCAGGCCAGCTAAATAGATTGTACACCTTTTCGCAGTTTACTATTGGAAAGCTCACTTTAAAAGATGCTGTCGTATTATTCTTTTTCTCTAGTTGTTCATATAATCTTTTTTTTTTGCATTAGGACTTAGTCTATACAGCCAGATGCACTTATATTAACTAAAAGGTAAACTAATGCTAACATGAAAAAAATACACTGAGAAAATACAGGGACACTCTCTTCTCGCCTAGGGGCCTATCAAGGCATTTTGTTTTTTTAAAAAAGACATCACAGGTGCGGCCACGGGTAGATTAGGAAAATAAACAAAGGTAACACAAAGGAGCAAATCTACACCTAAATTCTAACGCCGCTTCTTTGGATAAATAATACTAAACAGTACAAAATTTCGATTATGTTAAGATGCATCAAGTTCAGTAAGTTGAATGGTGTTGGAATATTTATTTCTAGTAATTTATTGTATAGTTCATTACTTTCGTTTATGTGTTTACTACAGTTAAAGAAAATATGGTCTAAGTCACCCTCAGTATTACATGTGTCACATAAATTCGATGTAACAAGTCCCAGTTTATAAAGGTGTGTAGGATAACTGCCGTGTCCAAATTTTATCCTGCTGATGATAGTTATATATTTCCTAGGCTAGTTGAAGTTATCATGCCAAAATTCGCTAGGGATTTCGGGACTTATTTTACAATACCTCGTGGGGTTCGTAAAAACGAATTCTTGCCACAAGTTGGACCACTTTTTTTGGCTTCACGTTTGTAGATTTTTACACAATCATCGTAACTTAACTGGTTTGGGGTGTCTATTCCAGATGTAATACTTTCCTTAGCGATTAAGTCCACTTTTTCATTAAAGTGAATACCGCTGTGAGCTTTAACCCACATAAAAGTAACATGGCCACCATTTAATTGAAATTGGTTAATCAATGTTTTAATTTTTACAATAAAAGGATTGGACGGAATATTTGGGGGATGACTGTTATTGAGAGAGATCAAAACGGACATAAAATCTGAGATGATAATATAGAATTTACCAAGATTTGCGGAGACTATATATTCCATTGCTTTGTAAATAGCAAAAGCTTCTGCTGAAAAAATTGAAGATTCATTATTTAATTTAAGTTTTGTGGAAATATTATATTGAGGAATTATATAATCTGAACCAGTTCCATGAATTGATTTTGACGCATCTGTATATATTTGTGTACACTGTGACCACCGATCCAAATTTTGAAGAAAAATGCTGTGGGTTTCTACCTAATTCTCACTGTATTTGGGGATGATTACTGGGAATTCAGAACTCAAATCAAAGAAATCATATTCTGGTATACAAATCATCTGTATGATTGTTTAGTCGCATAATTTAAATTATATGACTGTGTATCCTGATTGGGTGCTTCCAATTGTACCTACAATATATTTTCATGTTTAAACTTAACAATTTTAAACTGCTCTATGTTTTTAATTTTTTGTTTATAGTCGTTTTTTGTTTGACAATTTTAAATAATTTTTGTACATCCACGTATATCTAAATAATTCACTTTGTACCAAAACTATTAAGGGTGCCCCAAACGAGAAGGATTTTTTAATGTTAGCATACATATTTTTTTAATTAATGAAACGTCCAATACAAACCCATAAAATTAACCCAATTTTAATACTCGGACCCTTCCCAAGATTGGACCTTTTTAAAGCTCCGCTACCGCGTACCGTTTAAACTTTTACATGTCACTCCTTGTTTTTATACTCATTAATTCTGAATTTAAACATTCCTGTTCTGCTTTCAAATGTAGTTTTATATTTAAATGGAGGGATTTATTTTTAAAACGGTCTCCGTGATAGCATGGATTTAAATAAATTAAAAATATTCTTTTTTTTGCAGCTGATTAAACGTTATAATAGAATTTTTCAATTTTAATTAAAATGTACAGATACTCGCCACGACGCACATTAATATCTGTTTCTGAATTAGTAGATAATTATTTGTTATAATTCCATTAAAAAAATGATCGTCTATTCTTCAAGGATTTAAACTTTAGTGTCGAAGCGATCCAGAACTTCAGATTTTTGTAAATTTATATGCTCTTGGGAAGCGGCATGTCTTGATATTGCCACAGCATAAGGAGAACCAGCAACATAACTCGTATAAAATCATAATTACGCGCATCGCATGCTGCGCATCAATCTCAGTATGCAGATTGGTTGGTTTTTATTCTAGTCATTGTCTAGTAAACATCGGTGGCGCAAAGACGTATTATACTTAAGTATTTTGTGATTTTTGAATATCGTGTTGAATTATTTTATGTCTAAAATTATTGTGTTGATTAGGTGCATTTAAAATAAGTGCGGTAAATAGTTGTGCGGCTACGAAATGTACTAACAATTCCAAGAACAGCGTTTTGAGTTTCTCTCTTAGAAATTCTTATTACAGCTCTGATTGCAAACTCTTGCAAATATGCCGTGTGCTCGTGGCAAAACGTAAGTACATATGTACTGCGAAGTGTTTCGAGGTCACGAAAAGCGTCTCACTGACATCAAAGCGCCGACAATGAAGTGACTCTGCTGGTTTCCTTATGCTGTGATATTGCCTTCTCACCGTCATATTTAAAAGTAAATTTCAAATTGCATAGTCTGCACAAAATATCGAATCGCTTTCTTTCGAATTCACGGAGCTCATGGTCAAGAATCGAGACTCTGGCTGACGCTTAGATGTTTCAACCACTTTACGTTTCTAGAAGGTTTTATATACCTTAATTTTAAGAGTCTCTCACAGAAAAAAATCTAGGGGAGTAAGGTCCGACAATTTTAGAGGCCATTGTATCGGTCCATTTATTCCTATCCACATAATTCTGACTCGTGACATGATAAGAAAAGTTACAGAAAGGCAGGTTAGAAGTAGATTTGATTTATGTTTGGCAATAGGGGGGATTCATATAGTGAATAGATTATACACATTTTTATTAAATATTTTATTAATATTTTTAGGCTTGTAATTTTTAAACAAAAATAGGTTGAGACAATTTTTATAACAATAATAATCAGAAAATGTGAGCTTTTTGGCGGTGGAAAAATATAGATATGTACGTGGCAAAACAATACTTGATGACGTCATTACTTCCGTTTGCAGAATTCTGAAAAAGAATATTTTTAGTGCAAAATGGATTTTAAGTCCTCTTATTTGAAAGCCACGGTCAAATTTTTATTTTTATTTTTCGTTTCCTCATAAGCCTGAGGCATCAGGTTTGAAACACCTTGTATTCTACTTATTTTGATTTTTAGTTGAATAAAAAATATGTCTGTATAAGTTGTTAAGTTTTATCTGATCAGAGTGTGTTAAAACAATAAATTATACATATTTGACCAAATATGCTGTAATCGATATTTTGTTTACATACCTATTTGTTATTTACGTTACAAGTCTGGTAAGTGATGTGTTAAGGTGTGCGTCCATTAGGTCAGAAATGGAGGCTAACCCAGATTGTGCCTCTTCTAATAAAATTTTATTGGAATCCGTAGCAAACATTCCCACAAAATCTGCTGGAAGGTACGATAAGGAGTATTTTGTTTTGATTAAATTTGAAGAAAAGAGTCCAGCAAGTTGCCCAGCAACCTTTTACCGGCTCCGATACGCACTTACCGGACTGAAATTAATAACGTAAACAAGGATTTACCGTACAGTATGAAATAAAGTATTTTACTATCCTTACAATTAAATAAAATTAACATGTAATAAAATATACGAACGGGAATAAAACAATATTTTACTGCCTCAACACAGGAAGTAAAACAAGCGTTTATTCTCTGAGGGATTTAAAGTTGCCATGGAAACCAATGAACAATACAAACAACAAATTAAGATTCAAACATATAAACTTTAAAATGTAACTTATTTCAAATTAAAATTAATATTAATAAGGTAATTTTCACAGGTCGTAATATTTGGTAATTAATAATATTTAGTAATCTAAACAGGAATAAATAAAAATTAATGTCAAACAGACAATGAAATACAAGAATATCTAGATGAATTCGGAATAAACTGTAAAAGTTTCGTAGCCAATTCCGTTCGTTAGTTTTTACATTTAATTTTTTTTATAATAAAAATTGTGCCCGTTCGTACAAAAATATTGTATGCACCTCGGGAGTAAAGTGTGTGCATGAGTGCTCGGGAAACACTATTCATGCCAGAACTAAAACATTTACTTCACTTCCATAGTGCATAAAACTATTGTATTATTTACACTGAATATGAAATAGGTAAGATATAACATATAATTTAAGTTATTTAGTGATAAATTCATTAAGAGCCATTACAGTGGTGTTTTGAAAAAAATCATATCTGCCATATCAGTTACACTAGAACTTCCAAATTTAGATTGATCCTAGATAAAATGCAACTTGAGGACGTAATCATTCAAAATTTAAACTAGATGTAGAATAGATGGTTACTTGGAAAAAAAAAAATGGAAATGTTCTTCAATTTGGTTGTTTAATATTGTGCATATTAAGAAAATATTTGCCATAATCAAATGCTCATGCTATAAGACAACTCTTTAAGAGTCTATATCAGATGCAAGTGAAATATAGTCTCGATTTTACCACACCCCCGCGCAGGCCACGGTGCATATATACAGCCAAACCGAAATTATCGCGGCGAATGTCGAAGGTGGCCGATGTTCTAGTTACAGAACGGCATAGTGGAACATTTCAGATCGGGAGATGTTGAATTATCAGAGACGGAGTACTAGAGGTTTCGTACGACATAAACCGACGAAAAGTTGTATTGCGTCAAGCTTATAAGCTAAGCAGTAGCTAACCTTACCCTTCATGCGTCCTTGTCCTGCAATATCTAAAAACAATAAAAAAAAACCGAAATTATTTTATTTACTTTGTTTAAAAATAGCTAAAGAACTAAACAACAAAACAATTAAATCGTTAATCTACAAAAAAATTTCCATTTTACCGTTTCTTATTAATGCATAGTATTATTTTAAAAATTTTTCCTATAAAATGGAAGTATCAATGTGTGTCATATCATTCAACTCAGAATGGAAAAGGCGATGAAATAATATGAAAAATATATTTGTGTTATTTTAAATTTAAACTCCAATATTTTTATCAAATATGAAAGATTATGATGATGTTACATATATTGCTGAATTCAGAAAGAAATTTTTTTAAATTGAGCTGAATATACAGGATATATCATTTAGAATAAAAAAAATTAAGGCAATTTCCGGTCAAACCGGAAGTAAAAGATATGTATGTGACGCGCATATTTAATCAGTATTCGGAATGTCATATGTCCATTTCTGCATATTAATGTGGGGTGTAATTTTTTTATTTTTCAGTTTTTTCGGCGTTTTCTTTTTATTTGACATTCAATTGTTTTTAATTTTCGGATTCCTTAGAAAAAAGCACATAAGTATAATTTTTGAAGTTTTTCCTAGGTTAAAAATACAGCAGAAAAAATTGAGTAAGGTGCACTTAAAATGATCACCCTGTACATGAGGTTACTGCACTTAAAATAAATCAAAAATAAAAATGATCATATTCACCTTTCATTGAGCCTTTCATTCTCCATATCAATATTTAGAGACGGCAAAATGGGAAAACTTTCATTTATATTAGTCTACAGAAATTACCGGAAATAAAAGAAAATTATTACTTTTATTAATTTATGAAAAAATTCAATTTTCACTAGTACTTACTCTTTATATTTTCTCTTTTGGGCTAATGTTCGATTTTTCGGTTTTCTGCTAGGGTATTTACGCTTATGATATGTTTTTATTTTTCCCATTGTTCTTTCACTGCACTAATAATCACTATCAATAACACGTCTACTTAGGTGTACACTTGATTTAAAAAAAAACTGGTACAACTCTTGTAATCAAAAATCTTAATAGTTTAGTTGTGTGCATATGCCTGTAAATAGGGCTGGCCAGGCATGTCGAGAGGGGAGTGGAGAAGAAGTGATTTACCCCGGACCTGGGTTTTTTGAGGAGATCGGTTTTCTTTGTGTTTTTAAACTTATTAAACCTTTCTCTTTTATTTTATTCAAATGGAATTTTAAAAAATAATTAGGAAATAACTTTTTCAAAACATTTTCAAGCCTGCCATATTATTGTTTAAAAAAATAATATTTGTTACGGATAATTCTACTAATTGTTGTAATTAAAATACTAACTGAATAACGATAATTCTATTTTTAAAATAAGAACACAAAAATACCACTTGAGATTAAAAAAATGTAAACAATGTAAACTGAACATAAAAATACAATAAAAAAAATAAAATAAATGAACTTCAATTACGTAATACAGAATTAACTAATATTTTGTCATTGCTCCATTAGCATCTAAAACTGCCTGAAGTCTTGCAGGCATGGACAAAATCAGATTTCTTGCAAGGTCAACTTCTTGCGACAAGTTCTCCCAAGCGTCTTCAATTATCCCTTCCAATTCTTGGGCATTATTTGGATGGTTATTTAATTTTCTTATATTTTTCACCATTAGTCCCCATACATTTTGAATTGGATTTAAATCCGGACTTTTTAGATGGCCACGGTAACAACTCAATGTTTTTATTAAGAAACCATTGCCTGACACGATGGGCCGTATGTATGGAGCAGTTGTCTTGTTGGAAAATAAAATTATTTTCCGGAAACACCTCTATTACTGACGGCAACATAATATTGTCTAATATTTCAATATATTTAATGGAATTAAGATGACCACCACTGTTCCAACACACCCTAACCCATTTAGGCTCATCCAAGCCCAGACATTGACTGAAAACCTTCCTGATATTTGTGGATCGAAAGTATATTTTTCGTCGTATCTAGTGGAAGGAGGCCTACATACGCGAACATGTCCATCGTTACAGGATTTAAAAAACCTTTTCATCAGAAAAGACAACTTGTCCCCAGAAGTTTTCATCATTGATTATATAGTTGAGTGCAAAAATAATCCTACCCTGCTTTTAATAATTTAATTTTTACAGTTTTTTAATATTTAATTACCTATTTTCTACTCCAGTACCCAAGACATTCCCCTATACCTTTGTAAGTTAGTTTCTTGGAATAAATAAATTATTATTATTATTATTGTACAGATTTCGAGACTGTAGTTTAACGTTTCAACCTCAGCGTTGTCCATCGGCTAGCTCCTTACGAACTTAATCATTCACAGGCAAAAATGCGTCGTGCGAATCACTAATACACGTTCACTTTGCCGGAGGAGTTTTCTCACTTAAGGATTTTGTTAAAACATCATTTTTTACAAGAAACCCGTTTAATATTCAGCATGGCAAATTGCATACACACCCTGTTTCGTTAAAGTCTGCAATATATCAGTTTCAAGATAGAAGATCAAGTTAATAGCTTGTATCGCACTCCATTATGAGACTTACTTGGAAACTTGCATTATGCTGTTCATTATAGTGAGAATTTCGACGACAATTAAGTAGTACAGTACCTGCTTCCATTTTAATTAATCATCGTGTGGTTGGAGGATGTTAAATATCGTCTAATTGGAGCAGAAAACCATTTTGCTTCTATTGTCTTTCGAGCTTTACGAAATGTCGTTTATATTTCTCAAATTGTATATCATTTATTGAACTGAAGGAACAATTATTACTAAAAGTAATGTTCAGCTACTGAAAATGCATTTGTAGTTTGAGATTAATTTGACTTGAGTCAAATTTGCATTTGATTAATTTGACTTGAGTGCATTTTCCTCACAAGTAGATCAATATCTACATAATAAATGTTTCTTCGTCATTATAAACAATGTAAATCGGTGCCATGGGAGGATTATCCAGCGTCGGGAAACAGAAAAAAAACTATTTCCCAAGTTGCATACTAGTTACTATGTCCCGAGGGGGTAAGTGTGGTTTTCGGTCGTGGGTGTTGTTGTACGAACTGAGGCGTAGACAAGGGTCGTAAAAACATCCGAGACGTGAAACACACTTAGGACCTGTGATGCATACAATAGTTTCTTTTTACTGCCGCCCAAAAATAATGAAAATAATTAGGCATTTTGAAATCGTTTGGCAATACCCACGCTCAATAGTATAGATGAAAGTAATTTTTTCCGAAAACTCAGTTCAATATTATTGAGACTATTAAGGAATGAATATTTCTAGTGATACTGGTACTCCCTTGGCAATAGATGAGGCAACAGATATTGCTTGTGCCTCACTTTTGCCGCAGAAATTGAAAATGCGGTATGAAGGAACTTTCTTTCAACACTTTTAAGAATTGGTGTGAAACGAAGAAAGTGAACAAGGCTACTGAAAAAGTATCTTTACATTTTTTTTTTTTTTTTTTTAAATCGAAGATACTGAAGTCTGCTTCGAGCCTTTGGTGTAAGTATTCAATACTGAAAATCACGACATTTATCAGGGAAAATACGAATATGCCAAAATATCCACAATTAAGAGTGCTTTGAAATAAAAAATATCTGATGTGGCCAGCATATAACTTTCTTATACCGGTATATATCATCCTGATGTAAAAAGTCCTATTTCATTCTTCACTTACCTCAATTAAATTTTAATATCGTACTTTGAAATGTTTCATTAAAATTTTTCAAGTAATTAATTATCAGCGTCATTTGATACTGTCAATAATAATTCATGTCATATATTTTAATAATTTCTTTTTATTGATATTGACATTTTTGTAACTAAATTAAACATTTCAAATGTCAAACTGTAAAATTTATCCTAACCCCACTTTATGAGGTCAAATGTATAAAAAATGTAAGTTTACATCAGCTTTATTTAAGTAATTGGAAAATATATTTTATTGGCTTGTATAGTAGACATGATTTATAATCTTTCATCAAGAATATATTTTTTTGTAAAGACAAATACAAAAGGGTCCCGTGGACCTCCTTTCAGCTGGCCAATTTTGCACATCATCATTTAACATGGTCTTTGACCTTTAGAACATGTGTACCAAATTTGAAAGCTTTATCCCAAAAACTGTGGCTCCTACCGTGATACTACAGATATGCAGAGAGATTTTTTTCCATAAAGTTATGTTTCTTCATTATAATTTGTCGAGATTCGTCCAGAAATGCAATACAAATTTTTTATTTCTTTACCCGAAATTGTACCTTTTTCTTCTTTCATTCATTGTGTCCCTTCTGGTGGTACCACATTCACCAAATTTAATGTGTCATCTGAAATGTTGTTGACAATCTCAACCACGCGAAAAATAACCTCTTGTAAATAACACGTATAATCAATAATTTAGCCATATGCTCACTAAAATTTTGTTAAAATAATATTTACAAACTGCAATAATTCCCAATTTAGTGCCAAGTTAGCATACAAATGTAGTAACCCACAAACCATTCTAGAATTTTCGGAAAGACGAAACAACGGCCGTACAACGCTGACGAGACTAAGGAAAGTCGAAACAATCGTATTTTTTTCTTTATTAAATATAATACTTGCGATTAAACCATATTCCAATTCATAAACTTATATTAATTTCTTCTTTGTTTTAAATTTCATTTATTTCATTTCATATCCGTTTAAAAATTTGTTTTTGTCAAATGTAATATTTATAAATATATTTTTTTTGTGATTTATTCCCTTATTTGTCATAAGTTAATTTGCTTTATTATTCTTTTCAGTTATTGATTCCCCTAATTTGTACAACTATTTTGTCATATTTTTTTGTAGATTCTGTAAAATATAATAATTACGGTGAACCCATATTTAAATTAATGAGCAGATCACAATTTTTTTTTACTTTAAATTTTATTTGTTTCATCTCATATCCGTTTAAAAAGTTAAATTTATTTCCCTTATTTATCAAAAGTTAATGTTTACTTTATCATTTTGTGCAATATAATTTTTTTTCATTCTTTTAATTTTTCGATTCCTTACGTTTTACGAATGACCCCCCACCTCCCTCCCTACTACATCCACAGACCCCATATCAGCCATATACACCTTGACACACGGCTCTACCGAAACAAAATTTTTTTTGCACCCTCAAAATTTGTCGACGCGCCGTTACGCCGTTGCGGTGCGTCAAATCGAAAACTGTCATTAAGCTTTTCTGCGCCGTTCACGACGTAGAACAACACGCCGCATGTGAATCTGGAGTTTTCACGGTTTCCAAAATTAACCCCCTCCCTGATGCCCCTCAGCGCCCCTAATTTTTTTGCGCCTTCCTCGATTCCCACAACGAAGGTGTACGGAGGCACATTCGCCTCCTGCAAACGGAAATAATTTTTATCGCGTGTCAAAAATTTTCGAAGCGCCGACGTCCTTCACGCCGTTACGATGCGTCGTATCAAAAACAATCATTAGGCTTTTCTGCGCCGTTCGCGACGTAGAATGACACGCCGTACGCGAATTTACCGAATACACGGTTCCCAAAATTAGTCTCCTCTCCCCGGCGCCCCTCTCTACCCCAATTTTTTTGCGCCAATTTCGATTCTCACAATTTATTTGTACGAAAGTGCATCCGCCTCCCGCAGACGGAAATAATTTCTTTCGCGCGCCAAATCTTTTCGACGCGATGATGTCCGTCACACCGTTACGGTGCGTCGTCGTATCGAAAACGCGCCGTACGCGAAATTGCCGAAAACATGATTTCCAAATTTAACCTCCCCGATGGCACCGCACCATCCCAATTTTTTTGCGCCCCACTTGGATCCCACAACGTACGCGTACGGGAGCGCTTCCTTCTGCCGCAACGGGAAGTAATTTTTTATTCATTCATCGAAAGATTTCGGCGCGCTGACGGCCGTCACGTCGTAACGGTGCGTCGAATAGAAGGCGATCTCGACGGCGTTGTGTTCGCCTCGTCGTCCCATACCGTACTCTCAGGACCCATTTTTTTTTTTTTTTTTGAAAAATCGACTATTTCAAAATTCACCCCCCTCCCCACCCCCTCGAAAACGCGCGGACAAACCATCTGCAAGTATAAGGACAAAATGTGGGCAAAAGCACCCCTTTTTACGTAAAAAAATTCGTCGCGCGTCCGAGACCCAATTCACGTGCCCCAGTTCCCCATTAGCTTGGTATAAATTTTATACTGTTATTCTTATCTGAATGCGCTAATATAAAAGTTTTAGGTAGATAATAAATCAAACAACACTTCCAATACATGGTAGGTTTGAAATGATGCTTATGTAATACTCAACAATTATTTTATTATTTTTTTCTAGAAATCTCTGTTGCAGTCATCGTAGTTTTCAATACTTTTTGTAGTTTAAGCTCAAACGTCATTGTAAGAGCGTTTTATATGATAAACACCATCACGTACGCACCCATCCGCACACTTTCAGATTGTTAAAATTACTAAACTAGCAACACCACCGTCAGCAGCAGACAAATTGCCAAGCTCCAGGTAATTGCACATGGGAAAGTCCTAGATACCCGCATAGTACCGCAATTCTCTGCCCTGATCCTGGTTCCACTGGTTGCATATGATAAAGGTATACAGTGTTTCCCCAGATGAAGTTCACAATACCACTTATAAATTTTTAATTTTCAAGTTTTCGAAAAGTCATTCTTTATTAAAAAGGTTTGCTTATTTTGAAATAAATATACAGGGTGATCAAAAACTAAAAAAACGTGAAAATTGTTCAAGAGTAAACTACCAATATTTTTATTTTTAGACAAAAATGTCACAAACAACAGAGATTTCAAAAAAAAAATAATAAAATAATTATTGGGTATTACACAAGCATCCTTTCAAACCTAACATGTAGTATAATATGACCTCCAACCCCCTGAGGAGGTCCAAAAGAATGTTATATAACGATTTAGAGGTTTTTGTGTTTTGTATTGTAACTGGATGGAATCATTTCTTGTTAATATTTTTTTATTATCTTTTTTTTTGCCTTTAATATCACCAGTATGAATACTATTATTTAATCCAATGTCATCTGGCGTAAGTGCATATGTATATTCAATATACAAATACATAATTGAAATATGAATACAATACACTACATATTATTGACAATAAACGATTAATGATTGAAATACACAAATTTTAAATGTTAATACATTATACAACTCTAGGCTTTTAATCGAAGCGTCATTGCAGTTAAACAAGTTGAACATATTTTGCTGATATAGCGGCGAAAATTTCATTATACGAGATATTAGAAGGTAAGAGATTGCCGTGATAATATACAATTATTAAAAGGGGATAAAAAATTAATATGAATAAGTACATATTAATTCTTATTACTCTGTTTATTTAAAAAATACTCTCTTTATATAGGGCCAGTCTATAGAACAGGGTCCCACACGAACCTCTTATTTTAGCCCGGCTTGGTTACATATTTACACTGATAAGGTCTAGTCTGATCCAATCAAGTTAGATAGAATTTGTTAATTTGTAGATAAATTAATGCTAAGGAATTGGTTACGATCTAAAAGTTTTAAATTAGTCCAGCGGAACTTGACCCGTTTTGAAAACATGTAAATATTAAAACCCGATTCAAAAATGGAGGCTGGTTGGATCTATCCAAAAGTTTCTTATACTTTCAACGTTTTATGCTGGCAAGGAGTACTTTCTAGCAAATAAGGCGTTAAAGACTGAAGTTTTATGGCAAGATTAATTATTTTAAGCTTGCACTTAATAAAACTTGTCAATGTAAATTAAACTTTAGTAAAGATATAAGTTTGCTAGAGAGGACAATTAAAAGAAGGTTTAAAATGTCCACTGAAAATTATAAATTTTGACATTTTTGATTAATTAGTTAATAATACACTTTCTAAGAGGGTTATGATATTCAATGACATTAAATTAGAAAAAACCGTTGGCATATCCTAATTAGTAATTTAAAAAATCATTGATGCGCTGTATGTCCAATAAAATGTTTATCAGTTCTCCACTATATTTTTTCCGGTATTGCTTAAAAATACAACTACTAATTTTAAATACATAATGCGTCCGCATGTCTACCTAATACCTGGTGTCAAACTGGTTTGAAAAAGAAAAAAATTGGACGGAACGAAATGAAGCAGTTCCTACGACTATAAAAAAGAACACACTGATAAAACAGTGTCAAACACGCGAGCTTAGATATAAGCCCAAATTTGTTTAAAGAATTGGGCTACGTATTTTAGAAAACAACACCAAGATTTTTTTCTATATATATAGCTTAGCTTTTTTCTTAAAATTTTAATTCGACGAGTTCTTCAGCTAACTTCTTTTGTTACAATTAAAAATATAACTTTTTACTTAATGTACAATATTTATTTATTTAGATTATCATCCACCAGTTATAGTGACCAACTAGATGAGAAGCAACATCAACTATTACAAGAAAATTCCTAAGGTAACTACAAGCAAATTGGTAAAAAATATAAATATAATTCAAATATCTACGAAATATACAAGGCAAAAATATAATAAAGACGGTAGAAAATAAATATAATTTCAGTTTGTTTATAGAGGTAACAGAACAATAAAAATTATCTAGATTTTCTTACAGATAATTGTAAATGTTGCACATAAAACATACAGGAAAGAATCTTAAAATGTTTGTAAGAAGTGCAGCAAGATAAAATGTGTCAGGCACTGAGATATAGCACATATGGAACAATAATGCTTGTTTTCTTATGGGTTATTTAGATTATCCACTGTAAATTTACTTAAAAGAAATTTTTGGGGATATCCAATAGGAGGATATTCCCCATCAATTTTAAAAGTTGAAAACTTGAAGAAGCGTCTCTGAATACTTTCAAGAAATTTGGTATGTGATATATTCCGGATGCCATATTAAGGACGCATATTCTTAGTATTAAATAGCAGAGTGAGGAGATGGATCTCAGTAAAAGCTGCCGAATTTCTAATAATAAATCCCATATTCTCAGTGGAAGACCAAACGCTGTTTTCGACATATTGGAGAATTCGACCCGGTTTAGCACTGTACTGTCTAATTTATAGTAATAAAGAAGCGTTTCTTCTTAGAAAAAGGCAATATATTATATTTGCCAGCATTGGGGCAGACCGTTTTGGTTTCACCAACCATGTATTGTTTCAAGACTTCATTGAAGCTTTTGACAGGCAATCGGAGTATTGACATCATAAGTTTTGATATCATCGGCATATAACAAGACAGCAATATCCATGTCCACCATGATATCATTAATAAATGATACAAATAACAGAGGACCCAAGACAGAGCCCTACGGAACCCCCGCAGTAGCAACAATTTCAGTACACGGTACTTAACATATTGTGTTCAGATACGATTTAAGGAAATTAATAAATACGTAACTGGGAAAAACCTGCAATTTGAAGGTGCCAGTTTCAAAATAATGTGAAAGGTACTGAGTCACACACATTAAGCTGGTAACAGTGGATTTATTTCTTGGAAAACTATGTTGACTATAAAAAATCTGTCCCTCAAGATGGGAACATATTATGGCTTTATGTACAGCATCTTCCATAACCTTAGCAAAATTGCAAATAATTGTAATCGGACGATGATTTTCAATTTCATGTCTATCACCCTTTTTATGGAGTAAATTCGGGATCTCCTCCAAATATTAGCAAATGTACTCGTTTCAATTGGGAGATTAAAGATTAAGTGGTTCCAAAAAAAAAAAAAAACGTCTCTAATTATAAATGTAAGTATTTATATATTATATGATCCTCAAGCCCTCAATTACTTTAGAAGCAGGAATCATTAACTGCATGATATAAGGTAAGTTTCTTTAGACTAACTGTTTACTTATAGCCAGGCCTTTAGATGAAAATATAGTAAATAAATTTTACATCATGTACACCTTATAGCATTTAACATTTTATTAATACTATTAAAAGATTTAGTACATTCATTTAGAAGAGTGGTTCCTTATAAAGGCGTCAAATAATCCTATATCAGCAAAATTTCTTTCCAATATCGGGAAAATTTCACAAAACTCAAACATTAACTTTTTAATTAGACAAAAGTTTCCTTAAATTTTTATCCGTTCAACCAAACCCAGTCGTTTTATAATATTTTTACTTCAATAGCATCACGACAAATGCTTTTTGTGGTGGATTGGCGGACTGTTAAATGAGGATTTCGAATAAATGTCCATATTTATGTAACTACCTCAAAGCCCTTTCGCGATTCAGGATAAAATTGAAATTTAATAAATGAGGTCAAATTTATTCCCACCCTTATTCACTAGACAGAGCATTAGAGAGCAGTTTCCAATACTGCAGGGTACGCTTAATATGAAATGATTAAAGAGCGGCTAATGTTCAAAATCTGCAGAGTTTGCGGTGTTTACTATCAATATTATGAGAAAACGGTTTTTCGTATCCAACAGAAAATTCTAATAAAAGGTCACTCAAATTATGTGCTCTATAAATGAGAATTTAAAAATACTTGCTTGGCAACGAGTAAGTTTGAAATATTTAATATGTTTACAATTTAATAAATTAATAAATAAAATATAATAAATGCTTTATTGTGATTGTTCCAGGAGTCACAAAAAAAAAAAAAAAAAAATATATATATATATATATATATATATATATATATATATATATAGTATATATATATATATATATATATATATATATATATATATATATATATATATATATATATATATATATATATATATATATATATATATATATATATATATATATATATATATATATATATATATATATATATATATATATATATATATATATATATATATATATATATATATATATATATATATATATATATATATATATATATATATATATATATATATATATATATATATATATATATATATATATATATATATATATATATATATATATATATATATATATATAATTAGACTTACTGTAAGATCAAATGAATTTCACTATAAAAAAATGGAAGAGGAGAACAAAAATATGTGTCCATTCTATCAGTTGTCAAACCATTTATTAACATAGAATGAAATAAAATAAATAACGCTAAAAATTTTTTTCGCTAATTATTATTTTCTAATATTTACAAAACTTATTAAGAATAACATATATCTTTTTAAACAATTATTTTCCCAGCTATTGAAAGTTAAAACGCTGAAACTTGGATAATTATGTCCATGCATATTATGTTCGTTAGGTATGACTGACTCAGTATTGTTATTTTAAATTCCTAATTCTCTTCAGTAAAACCAAAAATAAAAAAAAAAACAAAATTTGAACAATCACTTCAAAACTTTAAAACATCCACCGACACGTGTTTCTGCATTTTTTGCGTTGTCAAGGTAACCCTTATTCTAACCTACGGAGAATTTCCACTATATAATTTCTATTATTCTGTTCTCTGAAGCCATTCATATTTATTACATTAAGATGTACTAAGAGTTATATAATCCCAGGTTATATATAGTTGAAAATGGGCTAAAAATATCAGATATTGATATAGCTAATAATTTTAACCAGCATTTTACGTTGACAACAAGCAATAATTTTACATACGATTCTGATTTCTTAAGCTCTAATGTAAATTTTTATGAGAGGTCACTCTTTTTTAGCTCCAATTCTAGCATCGGACGTAATCTCACTAATAAATAGGTTAAAATCTTCCAGCTCTAGTGGATATGATGGAATATCGAACAACCTAATAAAAAAATGTAAATTAAGTATCTGTCAGCCATTAGCTTTTCTAATAAACCTCTGTTTTAACACGGGAATTTTCCCAGATATTTTTAAGTTAGCCATAGTTAAACCTATATACAAAAAAGGTGACCCTAATGATTATGGGAACTATAGAGCAATTAGTCTGCTGTGTAGTATATCTAAACTCTTTGAGCTTGCATTAAAAGATCAAATGTCCTTTTTCTTTTATGATAATGATCTACTTTCACCCTACCAACATGGATTCTCAAAAAATAAAAGCACAGACACAGCCCTCTGTGAATTCCATGATTTGATTGTAAATGCACTCGATCGGAAACAATATGCCCTGGGATTATTTATTGACTTCTCCCGTGCTTTTGATGTCGTTAACCATGAACTACTGATTGAGAAATTAAATAGATATGGAATCAAGGAACTCCTTTAAACCTATTGTCCTCGTACCTTGATAATAGAACACAAACTGTCAAATTAAACGATGATGCTACAAGTGACATATGTGACATAATACAGGGTGTTCCTCAAGGATCTATTTTGGGTCCCCTTCTGTTTAACATATTTGCAAATGACTTAATAACATATCTAAGTAAGATTCCAAACGTTTATACGGTATGTTACGCCGACGACACAAATCTCCTAATCATAGATAAAGATCTAAATAATATTAAACATACTGCTAAACTATTGTATTCAAACATAATCAAATGGTCTGAAAACAATAAGCTTAATTTGAATAGAAATAAAACTAATATGTTATTATTCACTCTACAAAAAAAATAATGAATTTTGTCCATCTGACAGTAACATAAATATCTGTACGTCAGTTAAAATATTGGGAGTTACATTTGACAGGCATTTGCAATGGGGTAATCATATAGACGTACTGTGTAATAAATTACGCAGCAATTGTTATGGTCTACGTTTCATGTCTAACCACTGTAGCAGAGATGTTCTCGTGCCTCTTTACTATGCAAACTTTAATAGCCATTTGAAGTATGGAATAATAAACTGGGGGAATTGTGCATATATTAACCGCGTATTTATTCTGCAAAAATATGCAATACGAATTATTTCTGGACTCGGTTACCGTGAGAGTTGCCGCAGTACTTTTTAAGAAATTAGGAATTTTAACCGTATCTAATTTATATATACTTGAAGTATGCATATATGTATACAAAATAAGCATAAGTTTCTTGCTAATCAGACCGAACATGATCACAATACAAGGTCAAAAAGGCCTATACAACCAAAGTCATGTCGAACGACGTTGTACCAAAAAAAGTTTTTTTATAATGGCTGTAAATTTTTTAATTTTCTATCAGATGATATTAAATGTTCTAGAAACATCCATATTTTCAAATCTAAATTGAAGAAAGTGCTCTTGGCTAAAAATTGTTATAAAACTCAGGATTTCTTTTTATAATTACGTTGTATGTTTTACTTTTAAGCTGTATGCTCCACTTTTGGACCCATTCTACAATATGTGTAGACGTGTAGTACAAATATTATATGTGTAATACAAATGTTATATGTAATGTATATGTCTATTATTGTTTTCTTTTTGACTCTATACTTATATTGTCATGTAGATATCTTGCTATTTATATGTTCGTTGTTCGTTCATCTTTATTTTGACTTGTGTAAAATATTTTCTTTGTTATATACATCAATAAATATTATTATTATTATTATTATTATTATTATAGTTACTTTCGAGGTTTTCTAAGGGCTACCTTGACAACACAAAAATGCAGAAACACGTGTCGGTGGATGTTTTCAAGTTTTGAAGTGATTGTTCAACTGGCGAGAACTTTTGTTTCAATATGATATATTTCCAAATTTATTAAATCATTTTATAAGGCATACGTATTAAATTAATTGTTTTCCGTACATGGCGAACCTGATAACCATGCAGATGCTGGTAGTATAAAATTTGCAATAAATAAAAAACAGTAAGAGACAAGATACAACTTATCTATATTTTTGAAATCACAAAAGAACACACATTTCAAAAATGTAACAAATATAGTGTTTCATTAAAAAAATGTAACATTGGTTTGTCCCGATTTTATGGGACCACCTGTATTTTCTTTGTCTAAAAGAGTTCATTTGATTTTCTACAACTTTTTTAAAATATTTTTTTTCCAAAATAAAAAAAATATAGGGGTGGGTCTTTTCGTTGGATAACTCTGTACATCTACATACAGTTATTTTTAATGTTACCTAAAAAGGTGCAGAGACCTTCATTAACTATTCTTGTTCGCAGAAATATTGAATTAAAAAAAACAATTGGGCATCGCATTTAAGAAATATGACAAATTACTTTGTTTTTTAAATGAATATTAAAAATATCAACATGTGTCATGTTATCTTAAAAAGCTTTTGAGATATTTGGATTTTGGTATTAAAATATCGTTAATGATTTTGTTCAATGTAGTTGCCTTTGAAAAGAAGAAGAATTAACCATAACAGATACTGATTTTTGAAAAACATTGACCAGTAAATTGCACCTTTATTTCTGAAATGCAGAAATTTTGTTTTCAAATTCAACTACATTTAACAAAATCGTTAACGATATTTTAATACCAAATCTCAAATATCTGAAATAATTTTTGAGAACATGACGTGTGGTATTTTATTATTCAGAAAAATCAGGTAAATCGAATTATTTTAAAATATACAGTGTGTTCTATTTAAAATAACAAAGATGTCATATTTCTTAAATACGATGTGCAATTGTTGTTTTGATTTAAAATTTGGATTTTGAGAATAAAATTAGATCATGAAGGTCTTTACACCTTTTTGATAATTTCCAAAATAACCAAGTTATTTAAAAAAAGTACATTTTGGCATGATGACCCTGTAAACGAAGTCACATTTTTGTATATTACTGCGAAAGTTTTAAAGGTTGCATTGTTAACAAGCAATTATAAACTACCCTCAAACTGGAGATATAGGACCAATTACAGTAAGATTAAAGTCTACATTAATAATGAAATAAAAAACTAGCCAATTCCTCAGAAATTCTTTTGCAATTGCTACCGGTTTCATGAATAAAACATTTTTTCACATCCTCAGGCAACAAGAAAATGCCTAAGGATGCAAAACAAATATTTTATTCACGAAACCGGTAGTGATTAAAAAAGAATTTGTGGGGAATAGAATCGTTTTTCATTTCATCATGAACACAACTCACAAGGGATAACCTTTCATCGTTAACGTCTACATGTTTTCATTAATATGAAAAGCAACTTTTGCACTACGACACTAAATTCGGATATGTCAACAGATGCTTAAATATGTCATCTTTGTGAATATTTTTGACATGATAAGAATACTTAAAGAAAACTATCTATCTGAAGTCGATTCCGAGAAAATCATAAAAAACTGGAATTCATTACATTTCTATTTTATTTATAACAAAAAAATTGCTTTTAAACATACCAGGGGTCGGTGCGGTTTTTTTTAAACTATTATCATTTCCATTTTTTTTTTTAATAGAAACCATCTTTATTTTTATACTCGTCGAGTTTGACGATGAGTGGGTTTAAGAATGTCTAAGATAAGTAGATTTTTATGTTGATTCTTATGTTGTCTTCTACGGTTACTTATCATTAGGCAGCGGAAATATTTGCAATTTTCCAGAGCCGGCAGTTATATAAAAAAATATATTTTTTTTAAGAGCCTTAATATAATTAAATTAATTGGTACGTATACGTTTATTTATTTATTTATATACCTATAACATATGCAACCAGTAGTGCAACCAAGATCTCTGCGGGAAGTCGAGATTTATCGTGTAGTATAATTTATAGGCAATTACGCACGTCTTCCTTGGTTTCGCAGTTGACCTTGCCTTACACGACCGCGTAGAGTTAGTTACTTTCGTAAAACGGTGTTTGGCTACACGGTAAAAAATATTAAATCATTTTAACACACCAGTGTGTATATACCAGTTCACAGTGCTGAGTCTTATGCTTGCGTTTGTAATATTACTATATTAGGAAAGGTAATTTCATGCAATAAATATTACACATTAACATGTAGTCGAATTTATGAAAATTATAAAAAATTTATGAGAAAATGTAGAAAAAAAATAACATGTACTTAATGTTGATTTAGAGCCGACCCAAGAGACCTTATCTCTTTTTCCACTTATATTAGTGTACATTTTAAAACCACAATTTATAAATTGACATAAAAATTATGCGTATAACATTTTTTAACAAATATGTAGGCCAAATTTTCAAATTTTCATGAATAGTTGGACTCATAAATACTCAATTGCGATGCATGTAGGTGATGGGGGTTCTGTCTTACACATACATATATCTGCCTGTTTATTTATTTGACGTGCGACATATTACGCGTCTTCAGTTTATAACAACTTTTACGATCGTACAAAATCTACATTTAATTTAGTGCTTTGCTATTTAGATTTAGGTAATTTATACGGGTTTAATTAAGGAAAATTTATTTTAGACTTTTTCAGTAATTAAGTATTAATCATCTACATTTAAGAGATGACAATACAGCTTATAACATGGCGGCACCAAGATATAAAATTTATTTTTTTAGTTCTTCGCTGTTTAATTAATTACGCGAGTATATAAATGCGTTGTATTTTTCACGGAATTAGTAACATAAATAAAAAACGTGGGAGGTTATTAATTAAATGCTAAAAAAAATTAGTACTTATACCATTGCATTTCACAATATTTATTCTCATTTTATTAATTGTACGAGGGGTATACGTAAAGAGTACAGGAAATACTGAACAGTAAAATTTGTCTTCATTGTGTACCTGATGTGGTTATATAGGCAATGAATACTAATTTTACTGTTCTGTATTCGCTGTACAGGGTGGCCCATTTTCGAGCCTCATCATTGAGATTTGGGAAACCGCAAGAGATACAGGGTCGGTTAAATTATGGCAAAATTGCGCAAATTTATGCTTAACAATGCTCTGTTGGAATTTGAAAAATTCCGAATACTTTCTGAAATATCTGGAAAAATACGAAATTTCATAATTTTTTTTTAGTTTTTTTCTGACGTTATTTGAAAACAAATTTTAAAACGAATAACACTTCCCCATTGCCACCCTTTATCTTCCAAGAGGTGGCGCTGTCAAATTTTAAATCCGACGTTTCGTCTTCCAGAAACCATCATCAACTATTTTTTTTTAATACGGACCTGGATTTTTTATTTTATTTTTTTGTTACCTTTGGACTCCCTAAATGTTATGACCCATCACAAATTTTGTTTTCAAATGTTTCGATGACAAAAACTGAAATTTTCTGTATTCTTTAAAAATATTTAATACGACACTGTTTATAAAACAAATGATTATTTCTGGCTAAATAATGTTATTAATAATTAATTAATTAATTAATAATTATATACCTAAACTTTAAAAGGAACAAAATTAAAACCTAAAGTAAATGCTCAAATATCCCCCCTTGCACCTCTATGCATTTTCGCATGCGTCTTCGCAGATTGCCCGTAACCGCCCGCTGGATTACTCTTCCTCTTGCTCTTAAATCGGTTATATCTAACATTAAATTTTGGCGCAAAATGTTTGTCACGTGGAGTATCTTAATACAAACGGTTTTTTAAAAATCCCCATACAAAATAATCCAGCGGGGACAAATCCGGGCTTCTAGCAGGCCAGCGCACTACCCCACTGATTAGGAAATGTTTCATTAAGAAACTGTGTGACGGTCCTTGCATTATGGGCTTGAGCGCCAACCTGTTGCCACCACAGTTGCCGAAGCATATTTAAAGGATCGTCGTCAAGCGCATCTAATACTATAATTTCGGACGAAATTAAGATATCGTTCAGCATATAAGTTTCCATCGTAAATAATTGGCCCCAAGATTTTATTTCGATACAGCCCAACCCAAACATTAAATGATGCCCGTCCCTGCCTTCGCACTTGTTGATTTTGGTGCGGATTTTCCACTGCATAATAATGCTCATTGTTTCTGTTAAAAAGACCGCATGTGGAAAATTTACACTCATCAATCCAGACGATTTTATTTAAAAAATCGCCATCTTGTTGCAATTTTCCATCACGCCAATTGCAAAATTCAGTCCTTCTTTCACTGTCTCCTGGCCTTAATTCTTGGCTGACATGTAGTTTATAGGGATGATACCTGTTTTTTGAGAATCCTCTGAATTCGGATTCTAGGCATATTTAGTTCTACGGCAAATTGCCGAGAGGAACACATAGGATTTTCCGTAACCTTTAATAAAACATTTCGGTGAAATTTTACCACAAAATATTATATGTAATAAGATGCATATTATCATTTTATAACAAAACTTACTGCATTTATAGCAGCTTCTTCATCTTCAGCTTCTATTCGTCCACCATAAGCATTTCGGGGTTTACCAAAACTACCAAAAAGTCCCAAATTTCTGTCCAAAGTATTAAAATACGAATAATGGTGTTGTGGACACTCGGGGTATCTTTCTAAATATCGTTCACAGGAAATTTGCGAATTTCTATTGACACCGTAATAAATCCAAAGCATATCACGTTTTTCTGAATTGGAAAACACCATTTTTACTGTCTCAAATTATTTAAAAATTTAAACTGTCATATTTTAAGGACCTAGGGCGATTTCTTGTTTTAATATCAAGGCCGCCTTTTTTCATTTTCCGTTAATATTACAGAAATAAGCTCAATATAAACGAGGTGGACGAACACATTGGATTGAAATAAAATATATTCCTATTTTTTAAAATCCTATTTACGCATTTAGGATTTGGAAATAAATAAGAAATATTACATTGGTATTTACTATTGTAATCTAAATTAGTTACCTACCAATAAGTGCTTTAGTTATAATTATAATGACTTTTTATCCACCTTTAGTATAGCTTTTCATCAATCATCAGTATCATAAATTGAAATATTTGTTTTTTACTTAGCTAACAAATTTAGAATTTTGAAAGAATTATTTGTTTTAAAAACAGTGCCGTATTAATTATTTTTTTTAAATACGGAAAATGTCAGTTTTTGTCATCGAAACGTTTGAAAATCAAAATTTATGATGGTTCATAGCATTTAGGTCGTCCAAAGGTAACAAAAAATAAAATAAAAAATTCAGGTCCGTATTTAAAAAAAATAAGTTAATGATGATTTCTGGAAGACGAAACGTCTGATTTCAAATTTGATAGCGCCATCTTGTAGAGGATAAAAAGTGGCATTGAGGAAGTGTTATTCGTTTTAAAATCTGTTTTCAAATAACGTCAGAAATGAATTTAGAAAATGTTATGAAATTTCGTTTTTTTTTCCGGATATTTCAGAAAGTATTCGGAATTTTCCAAATTCCAACACGGCATTTTGATAAGCATCAAATTGCGCAACTTTTCCATAATTTAACCGATCCTGTATCTCTTGCGGTTTCCAAGATCCCAATGATGAGGCTCGAAAATGGGCCACCCTGTACTCTTGACAAAGGCCTGAAAAGCCGAAACATGTGTAGAGTTTCTAATAAAAAAATTTTGAAACATTAAAAAGCAAATTACCTTCATATATTTAAAATTTTTAATTATTAATACCTGTGTTTGTTTTTTAAAATTCAACAAATTTTCACAGTTTAATAGTCAACAGTCATTCCCTATTCCAGTTGAAATATTTTATCTTTAAGTAAAGTCATTAACTTGTATTGCACACAGTACTCATACAGTTCATTGAGAACTGCTAAATTCATTGCCCTTATCTCGAATAAAGCGAATGTTGGAAGTGCTTTTAAGCAAATTCCTCCTACCGTATTCTCACAAATGAAATAAAATAGTGTATTCTTACTTTAAACTGAACCTCACAAATACACACGTATGTAGTTGCAGCAGATATTCAAGTATTTCAATGTATACATGTATAGTACATACAGTGTGGAAATTAAGTAACGCATAAATTCAGTAATTCCGTTGATATTAATTTTTTTGGAAAAAATCTCGAAGGGGTATAGCGATTTTAACTTCGGCAAATATTTTCAGTCTAATTTCAGTTTCTTATGTCATTTATTTTTTAAGTTATGACGTCATCGACTTCTTTTTTAAATGACAACCTGTATTTTTTTTTGATTTTGGTAGTAGATTTTATTCTGGTTCCGACCGTATAAAATTTTCAATATGTTATTATTTGAAAAAAATCGAGAAAAACAGTCTTAAAATTCAAATAATAAAAATTCATTAAATTGGGTAAATTTATCTAGTTGCCGGTGTATCACATTAGTTACGGCTGTCAGATTTAAATAATTTGTAAATGTCACAATAGAATAAGTGTTATTATTTTGCTTTTTCTAAATTAGAAAGACTATTTTATTAATAAGAATGGTACAGTTGAGTGACAAACAGAGAATTGAAGTGTTAATAATGATTGGTTATGGCGACAGAGCTAGAACACATCAAGAAGTGTGTCATCTTTTTAGAGAAAAATACCCGGATCAGCCCATAAATCAATCAACAATTAGTAGGATTGAAAAAAAAATTCGGGAACATGGCGTTGTAAAGAATATTCCAAAAACTGGACGTCCGGCGACATTAAATGAAGATGCACAACTTGATGTGCTACTAGAAATTGAAAACAATCCACATTCAACTAGTAGAAGCATTGCTTTGAACCACAATATAAGCCACACTACAGTTCTAAAACTTTTGAAAGTTCAAAAATTCCACCCATATAAGGTGCACTTGGTTCATGAGTTGACAGAAGATGACTTTGATCGTAGGCAAGAGTTTTGCGAACAAATGATGGAAATTTGCAACCGCGATCCAATGTTTTCCCAGCGTGTTTTATTTTCGGATGAAGCAACATTTTGTTTAAATGGCCATGTCAATAGACAGAATTGTAGATATTGGGCTAGGGACAATTCCCATTGGATGCAGGAAAGTCATACCCAATATCATCAGAAAGTTAATGTTTGGAAAGGAATTATTGGTGAAAGAATTATAGGTCCATTCTTTTTTTGAAAACAATTTGACTGGAGATAGATACCTGCAATTTTTACAGTTGGAATTGATGCCTGCATTAGCTGCATTATTCCCCAATGCAAATAACCCTAACCTACCAAATAATACCATTTGGTTACAACAAGATGGCGCTCCGCCTCATTACGAAATTATTGTGCGACGCTACTTGGACCAAGTTCTCCCAGCAAGGTGGATAGGGAGAAGAGGTCAGATAGAATGGTCGCCTAGGTCTCCTGATCTAACGCTATTAGACTTCTTTTTATGGGGGTACTTAAAAAGTAAAGTGTACAACAATCGACCCAATAATTTAGACGATCTCAGGCAAAGAATTCAACATGAGATTAGGTTAATATCGCCTCAAACTATGCAGAATGTGAGAAATGAATTTTATAATCGTCTTGGGTATTGTCAAATGGTACAGGGTCGTCAATTTGAACATTTAGTGTAAATGTAATTTAACAACTGTTATTTCTGTGCTTATTTTTGTGTTTGATGATATTGTTAGATTTTTTTCTGGTTAAGCAATTTAGTTTCTTTTTATACTAATGTTTGCCTCACGAAGTTATCGTTATTACTAACTTTGAATTGAGCAGATAATAAATTTCTAGTTCGATTTTTCAACTATTTGTATAATTTCAAAATAAAAACGAATGTGCCGTCGATAACTTTCCGTCAAACTTAGGCAACTAGATAAATTTACACAATTTAATGAATTTTTATTATTTGAACTTTAAGACTGTTTTTCTCATTTTTTTTAATAATAACATATTGAAAATTTTATACGGTCGGAACCAGAATAAAATCTACTACCAAAATCAATAATAAAAAATATAGGTTCTATTTAAAAAAAAGTCGATGACGTCACAACTTAAAAAATAAATGACATAAGAAACTGAAATTAGACTGAAAATATTTGCCGAAGTTAAAATCGCTATACCCCTTCGAGATTTTTTTCCAAAAAATTAATATCAACGGAATTACTGAATTTATGCGTTACTTAATTTCCACACTGTATAAACAATTAAAACAGTTTTTTTATTTACTGCAATTTTCTTTCAAACAGGGGAATTTATTTTATCAACATGGTCAAATAACTAAACAAACTTTTTAAAAAAAATTAAATATTAGTATTTTCGTAGGGTTTTGCTAAAATATGTGCATGGTGTTTTTTGCAGTATTTGATACAAAAAAGATTTGCACAACTTCGTTAAATGATCGTTTTAGATCAATAAAATTCACATATAGTAAAGTAGGATAGTTCCTTTGTTAGTAACATTGTTAGGTTTCTGGCTACCAGCAACAAACTTTCCACATATTAGTTGAATGTGTTTTAGCTCAAAATTCTGCCCAGACACCATTAATCAGACCCCCAGATTCAAAATGGTAGCACGTGAAAATAAAAATAAAAATCGCCGATACTGGGCATTTTTGGTACCATTTAATACACTTAAGGGATATGAATAATAAAATTTGACAAAAGCACCAAGGGAGGTCTATGTGGGACCTTAAGTTACATATAAAATGGCAGAATAGTGGGTCAGAAATGAAGCAAAATTGCAAAATGTGCAATACGTAATTTTGTTTCTTCTGTTGTTTTGAAGTAATTGTTGAGGTATGGTAGCCCTAAAAGTGTTCAAAAAAACAAAGTTCAGTTTGTGGATCTGAGGGATATATCATTGCCCCCATTGCCTTTGCCGCCAGAGATCTCATGGAAGCTCTATTTCATGTATCAAAATGATTCCGGTTCGCCCTTAATTCATTCAACTGATAATGGGTATATATCCGTATCTGAATCATTGAAAAGTTTTAGTAATCACGAACCTCTTCCAAAAACAGTACGGCGGCAACAGTTAGATGAAGGAAAAGGGGGTGGAACAAACGATAAAAGATCTTAACGCAGTGTATCATGAAACTTACCATAACAAATATGACACTTACAAACATCAGAAGCAATTGAATAGAATGTGTACGAATGATATTAATAAAACCTCCACATCAGAGATATCTATAACATCGTCTTTCACAGTCAGCGGTCCCAAAATTGTGTGTTTATTTTGCGACGTCGATGGTACAGATAAAAGCATCTTTCAGGCATCAACATTAGAAATTGGACCAACAATTTACAGTATAGATTTGTAATTATCTGATGAAAAGTTATTAACAAAATTAACGTCTACAGATTTGATCGCGGATGCCAAGTACCATTAGCGGTGTTATGTTGCCTTCAGAACATGAGAGAGGTGAAGAAAGACATTCTTTCAAAAAATGCATGAGCGATCATGAAGGCTATGTATATGGTACAGTTCTGGCTGAACTTGTTAAGTACATTCAGGATTTGTATTTATTCAGTGAGTGATACATCTCCCGTTCTGAAATTTTCCGAATTGGTCAATTTGTTTTGAATAAGACTGGATTTGAAAATTATGCTTTGTATAGGACGAAATTGAATGATAAGCTGCTGTTATTTTTACCTAGGCTACGATCTGAGTGATAAATCTGGTCGAGAGGTTATCTGCAGCTTCAAACAAAACATAGGCAGTGCTGTCAAAGATGCGTGTGAATTTAACGCAATTATCGATGGAATGTGCTTAGTACGCGCCGCAAATATCCCTTGTCGTGACTTGTTTAAAGAATATCCAACCTTTAAAGGGTCATTTTAGGATGAATTTCAAGGAAAATTATGTGTTTCCAATTCATTGAACACATTTATTAGAATGATTCGAAGGTTCAAATATAGATAAAAGTGTTCAGGCTGAAAAAAGGGCTGCCCTGATAATTGCATAATTGATATGTTTTAATGTAAAGAAACATGCTAGCAAGGGATGCACCAAAAATGTACGTCATAAAATCAGATCTGAAACTCTAATGCCACTGTAAATTGGCTTATTGCTATATGAAAAAACTAGGAATGAAGGATTGGTACGTAAGCTTGCATCACTGGGTGTATGTTACTTATGACCGTGTATTGCAGGATGAATTAAGGACAAACCAGAATCATCTTAACACTGGAAGCAGAGCTTTCACGAAATCTTTGATGACAAAGGCAATGGAGGCGATGATATATCTTTCAGATTCACAAACTGAACTTGGCGTTCTGTTGAACATTTTTACAGTCACTATACTTCAACATTACTTACCGCAACAGAAAAAATGGAATTACAAGTTGCGCAGATTTACAAATATATATATATATATATATATATATATATATATATATATATATATATATATATATATATATATATATATATATATATATATATATATAACGCATTGCAGATTTTACAATTTTGCTTCTTTTCTGGTCCATTATTACCACATTTGTATGTAACTTAAGGTCCTACATGAGTTCAGCTGTTGATGTTTAAATTTGTTAAATTTTATTGTAATCCTTAAGCATATAAATGATACGAAACATGCTCCATATCAGCAACTTTTATTTTTACTGATACGCCTTGCCATTAGGATCAAGGGCTCTAATCAATGGGGTCTGGGCAGAATTTTGTAAGCACACTCAGCCAAAGTGTGGAAAGTATCATGTTGGTAGCCAGAAATGTAATAATTTTGTGGTAATCTACTACACTAATATGAAATTGAAAATATTAGACATACTATTTTATATGTACTGTAATTAAACATCATCAAAATATGATAAAATTTTTATCTGGAATAATTTTTAAACTGATAGAGATATGAAAATTTTAAATTCCCATTTCGGAAGAATTAGATTAGCAGTATTATGCAGCAAATAGCTCTCACCCTCTCAGTCCTAACCACCTCATCCCCAAAATCTTAAATGGCAATAAACTTTGTGGAACCTCAAGTTAAAAGTACCTTATTTAAAACAAAGCACTGAAAACAGTTTTAAATATCTTTATTTTTTGGATGCATTTGAAAGCTAGGAACTCACAAAATGTAAAAATAGCATAAAAAGTGACACAGTACCCACTCCAAATAGTCCGCTGGACTGGTTAATGAGTTACGGTGACGTCACCGTAACTCATAATAGTTGGTCTCTGACAATGGTTTTGGTATAAATAAACTGCGTTATTAGTATAAGTTTACTTTTAATTATGTCCAAATAATGCCAACTTAATTGACGAAATGCCAGTCGTGTATAGTAGAGTGTTTCATGTTTGTACGAACGCTTCGGTATTGGGTTAATATTTATTTCCAACAAAACATGCGTGACTATGTTTATTTATTTAATCTGTTAACAGAAACATTTTCAATCGTTAGCTTAATTTTCAGTATGACACAACAAAAATGCGTACCAGCCGAATGAAAATTGGCTATTGTATTTTTTCCTTTCTCAAACGGGGAATTATTACAGCAATTAGTTTTTGGTGCAAGGCAGAACTTTACGACAGCAGGCCACGACCACAAATATTATATCATCGTAAGCATAATGGCACTAAAGTCAAAACACAAGACATTGCCAGAAGGGGACAGAATGGATGGCTGTCGAAGATCTACGAACTTTTTCTTTTAGGGTCGAAAGCGGGGATCTGAGGCAACGGTGGAAATGGCAGGAGCGGCAATTATATTATATCAAGCGGAGGGGCCAGAATTTAGTTTTGGTTTTCAAGATATAAACAATAGCCCTCAATCTGTAACTGAAGGAATCAATTTCGAACTTGGGAATGTTTGTGCTCGGTTGATTTTGACCTAAGAAAGTTTCCTCTCAGTGTTTACCATTTGTTTTCAAAACACTCTGTATATGTTACATGGAAAGAGTAAATATTAAATTTAAACTTCCAAACATAGCTCTTTCACTCTCATAGCAACTCATCGGAGTGTTCAATACGAATATACTATTTGAAAAAAACATTTTAATGAGATAATTTAAAACATGAACAATTGTCATTTTATGTAGAAAAATTGTTGACTTTTAAATTAACAGATTGATTTGTACAATGCTATAGAAGTTTTCGTTTTTGCATGTAACTGGAGAGAGTCATTTCATAAATGGCAATGTTCTCTGGGCAAGTCAAAATTGTTTCTCAGTATTTTATTGCTTCTAATACTACTAGTATGAATACTATTATTTAATTCAATATCATCTTGCATGTAACTAAAAGAAGCAATTCTTTTAATAGTTTTTGCTATAAAATGTATTTAAAGTGTTGTATTAAATTAATTGTCTACTTAACACTTTGAATCTGGCGAAATCAGACAAGAAAGACAGTGTAAAATAATGGAAACTATACACTATTGGATCCGATTTCATGCAAAATCCGCGTTTAATGCGATAAAATGTAGGAGAATTAGAGTTTAAATATGCGGGAGAGATTTTACTCTATTGCTTCGTTTTCACTAAGAGCGCACGGCGCGATACAATGCGCAAGCGATTGTCGAATTCAGCTGGGCACCGGAGATGTCACAATAAATAACATTCATTCTTATCGCTCACCGATGTCACACAATACCACACTTTTGTAGTGATGTTGCAATAGCGCAGAGCATGCCGTCTATCATTTTTAACACGCTTTTATTAGCTTCACCTGTATGTTTGCTTGTTTGTTTGTTTGTTTGCTTGTTTGTTTGTAACCGACTCTTTGGACTCGATTTTGACCCACTTTAAACGGACAGATTTAATTGAAACTTTGTACACTTACGAAGAACCGGTAACAATACAATAATTTGATAAGTTTATATCATTATCCTGATCAGGATAGCCAATCCTTTCCTCACGTATCCCTGCGTGAAAGCAAAGGCTTAATATGTGAGTAGATTCAGTAATTGTTAATTAGCTCGGTGGTCGAGTGGGTTAAGGCAGTCGACGCGAAACGACTGACTCCTCCGGCGTGAGTTCGAACCTCACGGCTGAAATAAAAAAATATTTTTTTTTTCAGAAATATCTGTTGGATCGTAATATGTTATAATATCAGCATCAATAAGCAATATAAATATAGTTTAAAACAACTAAAAAACACCTTTCATAGCACATCAAACTAAAAAAGTTAAAAATAAATATAGTTTAAAAAAACTAAAAAACACGCTTTTAAAGCACATCAAACTAAAAAGTGAAAAATAATTATTAATATAACTGAAAACAATATGAACGAAAAATACAGATTATTGTGAAAAAAGCGGGGGCTTTGTGCAATATTTTTCGTAATCGAGCACCCACGTTTTTTCACAATAAACTGTTTTTTTTTTTAGTTTATATTAATAATTATTTTTCACTTTTTTTTGGTCTTTAAAAGCGTGTTTTTTAGTTTTTTTAAACTATATTTATTAAATTATTCCATCATTGTCTGCTACAATAAATTCAGGTTTTACACGAAATCGAGTCCAATAGTGTAGGTAGTTTAGTGTTATCATATTAAGTTTGAAAGTATCCTTACGTAATAACTAAATAATTAATTAATTTTCTATAGAATGGCATAATATGAAGCGAATAAAATGTCATATTTTCTACGACACATGGTTACAACTAAGGCTGGGAATTTTCCAGATTTTAGTATTCGATTATTCGTTCGAAAAAATATTCGAATATTCGAACTATTCGAATAATTCGAATTATTCGAATACCTATTCGAATATTCGAATACTCGAATAATCCAAATTATTCGAATAGGTATCCGAATAATCCGAATCCTCGAATATTCATTATTAATAGGTATAGCACTGAATACTAATGAATAGTGAATACTCTATTTGAGTATTTGGTTGGATAGACCACAATAATAGTCGTGACGTAAACCACTAAGCAGGTAATTTGATTTGCTTTCCATAGCCACAATAGGGTATGTCTCCTGTACATGTGCTTTAAGGGTCAGAATTATTCAATTAGTATTTTATTTCAGGATTGAGGCGCTATTGTTCACATTTAACTATTGAAGCTTAAATAAAACAAAAATAGAGCTAGTTTATTATACTTCTGTGTCATAACTATTTTTCCTTTTCGAAGAAAATAAAAGTGCTCTAAAATTAGAATGTTTTTAAAAAAATACGCAGATTGTGAAGGTAAATAGTTAAATATTTACAGGTTTTCTAAAATTTAAAATTTAATTTTAACCCCTGCCTTAGTACAGTAAGAATAAGATCGAGGCGAGAAAGTGATGAAATAGTTTGGGAGTAAAACGTGCCACTAATGTGGTCTATTTATATACATATTTGGATTTTAGAATAGGTACCTATCTATACCTACTATCTACCTACTTTGCTTGGATGCAAACTGCATATCTATTCGTACATAATTTAATAATATATTTTAATATTCAAATTTACTCAGATATAATCGAATATTCGAATACTCGAATATATTCGAATATTCGAGTACCTATTCGAATATTCGAATAATTTCCCATTAGAATAATTCGTATTCGAATACTCGAATATTCGAATACTTGAACTATTCGTATTCGATTCCCAGCCTTAGTTACAACTTGTTAAATTCCACCTTTAAGATAATTGTACATGGTTTACATTTGCATGTGAATAATAAGATGACATCGAGGTTTGATTTGAAGTAATGCCTATTGTCTAGATAATGACGTCACAGTAATGAAGTCTATTGAAATATAATCACTGTAATATTTAATTAGTTTGTAGATTAACATATTTTAATTATTTGCTTAGATTTTAGCAAATTCCTTTGTTAACTTGAGATGCAGTTTGACATCTAGTAGCATTTCAGTTAGAGCCGCTACTCATTCTTCATTTGGAAGGATTGTAATTCGTCTAACTTGTTACAAAAAAAATCCAGCTGACTATGCAGCCCGTTTAAGGTGGGCAAGAGATCATCAAAACTTGGACATGGAATGGAATTCAGTTTTATTCAGCGGTGAGTCTCGTTTCGGCTTACACAGCGACAGTAGACGAGTTTGGAGGATGTCAGATGAGAGAATCAACCAGATGTATCCTACCCACAGTAGCTTTTAAAGAAGACAATGACTGGACAAATGTATGCCAATGATATTGGCAGTAACATTGTGACGACTTTTCAGGCTGCCATTCGCCAAAGTTTTATTTTTATTGATGATAATGCTTGCCCTGCAAGTATTAGACGTCCTTGGAACTCACAGAATTTATCACGATCCTCTTCCACCGCATTCTTCTGACTTGAATTCTATTGAATATGTGTGGGATTTATTGGGTAAGGCACTTCAAAATCATCAATCGGCTTCAGAGAACATTAGGCACCTCTCAGATATTCTTCCCAATTTATGGGCAAAAATGCCATAAGATGTGACGGATCATTAGAAGCATGCCCAGATGTATACTTGAAACAATTACAGCGATGGGCCAGAATACGATTCTTTGGTGATAGAATTAGGATATTGTTGGTTCCCCACGGCTAAACACTTCTTAAACTAAAACTGTTTTTCCTCGTTTTCCATAACCAAATTATGCAAAAAAAATTAATAAAGAAGTTGTCAACCCCCCAAAACAAATTTTTTTAGTCCAATCCTTTTACGAACATATCCTTAACTTTCTGTGCACAGTTTAGTTCATTGCATGCAAACAACACAATAACTGGCAGCAAAGTAAGTGAGTTTTTCATATTCGTTTTAGATCGTTTATTTTATTTAGCATTGCATTGGCCAACTAGGATTGATTATACTTATCCGACCAACGCACGTACTGAGAAATTCTTGTTAGCTCGCCAGTTCAATGAGGACCTCAAGCGAGGAAGTTATGAACACCCAAATTATTATTTATAAAACATAATTCAGTTTCTGGATTGAAGTACATTACAACATTTTCTTCTGTTGTGTATTTCTTGCGATTCGTTGAACCCTAAACCCATAAATTTTGAATGTCCCTTATTAATAATTTCCCTACAAATGTGTGGATCTAGCTGAATACAAATAGTCGCATTTTGTGTTTTGTGCCTTATGTTGTGTCTAATTTATCATTTTCATTTGACCAATTTTATCTCTGATAGTGAAATATTGCATATACGGAACGTGAGTGGATATGGAAGATGATTTTCATGATTGCGGGACCCTTTTAAATGTCCCTCTTCATTCCACAGAGTTTCGTCTCTTAATATAGTCGCGATGAAAATGTAAAAATCGGGGAAGACGGAGGATTATACATTCCGCACGTATTTTTATATACTTCTTGTTATTACATAATATGCCACCAGCAAAATTTCAACACAATAAAGTTAAATAAAATATTGAAAAATATTGCTATTTTATTAAAAGGTGTCTTATGATATACTTTTGAATCTCTTACACCAAGCAGAAGTGTTGTCATATGTACAGAGAATTGCTAAGGCTTAGGAAAATGGCTTACTTCTTACTCTCAAGAAATGAATTCCAACTGTTACATTTTTGCGACTCTAAAGTTCTGTAGATCTTCTGGTACAAAATGAAGTTTATAATTTAGAATAGAACAGAAATAATCAAGTCACAATACTGTTACTACATAACAATATAGAAAACATAAAAGTTAATAATGACCTAATATACGATACTGACTTAATAGTTCAACATTTTGTTGATTTGTCAAATAACTTGACTACCACTTTTAATGGTATTGAAAACAATGATAATACTCTAATTATGAATTATCCAACTATATTATGAATCCAGTATCTGAAAATGAAATTTTCAACACCATTATGGAGCTAAAATCTTCCAATTCTAGTAGTATAGATAATATTAGTACCAATATGCTAAATTCAGTAGTCTTTCATATTGTGCAGCCATTAACATATTTGATAAATAGGTCGCTGAACGAGGGTATTTTTCCAGATGTACTGATAATAGCTAAAATCATTCCTTTGTACAAAAAAAGGGGATAAGATGACCATTGACAATTATCGACCTATCTCTACTTTATCGTTAGTTTAAAAAATATTAGAGAGTGCTCTTTAAGAGAATCAAAATATACGATCCTGTGCGATATGCAGCATGGTTTTTGCGAAGGTAGATCGACTCAATCATCCATCCTTAATTTTCTTGATAATCTGTTTGACAATATAAATGATAATAAAAAATGCTTGGGAATATTCATGGACCTTGTCGACCATGATATTATGATTGGTAAGTTACATCAATATGGCTTTAGAGACAAGTGTGGTATCTGGTTGAAGTCTTATCTATCTGCCCGAAAACAACAAGATTCAATTAATGGCCATCATTATAATATATTGAATGTATATTGTAGACTACCCCAGAGTTCAGTACTGGGGCCACTTTTAGTTGTAATTTTTGTTATTGATCTGTCGATAAGTGTCAATGGTAAAAATTTAATTTTATTTGTAGATGATACATGTAAGTGTGAACAATGATATAGTAAAGTTAAGGGAGACTGCTCAAAATATGTTGAATAAGCTGACATCGTGGTTTTTTAACAAGTTATTAGTAAATAGAAATAAAACAGTATTTATACATTTTCAAATTAATCAATAATAATGGAAGTAATTTGTTAAAAATTAACGGTATATCCCTAGAGCAAGTTCAACCAACCAAATTTTTAGGAGTCTACGCTGACAGTTCTTTAAGCTTTGGAGTATCACGTTGATTCACTTTGTAAACGGTTATCATCAGTATGCTTTGCGTTACATGGGCTACATGATATTGTTTATATACAGGGTGGGGCAATAGTGCGTCCGACTTCGATATGTCGAGTTCTATGATAGCTAGAAACTTGATTTAAAAATATAAATAAAAGACAAAAAAATCCGTAACCAGAAATTATTTTCGAATATACAGGGTGCGCCAGGATGATTCTACAGGGTCCAGTAACATTTTTTTAATTCCATTTGAACAAATTTAGAAAATCGGCTCAAAAAGTTGTAAATTTAAAAATCCTGTTTGGCCATCCTGTACACCTTTAGGAAGTGAAAATGGTTGAGTGTCATCACACAGATGTCTCATAACTGAGAGTAACATATTTTTTCTTAAAATCGATAGTTGTGATTGTAACGTTTTTAATATACATATGTAAATGGTATAATTTCAACAAAAAAAAATATTACATCCAAGTGGTTGGGAGAAAGTCAATAATAATAATAATACAGGAGTGAAACGAGGCCACAAAGAGGTTTCAAAAAATGTTCTGAAATACATTGCATTTCATTTTAAAAAAATGTTTACTTGATCGTGTAGAATCGTCTTGGCTCACCCTGTATACAGGGTGTCTCACCAGGAACTGCATCAATATAGGGAAAAGTACGCACCAGAAAATTTTGATTATTTAGGGAATACTAATGGCAGTGTGGTCAATCCAACTAAAATAATTACAAGCATCTGGCACTTCCGGTTATACCGGAAATCGATACCAACTTGCTTATTTTAAACGGAATACACTATATATTTTAGGGTTTTCGAAAAGAGCATAAAATTCTGAGTCAAAAACATATAAGATACCCTATGCCTAAACCCAGCCGTTTCAGAGATATTTGACATTTAAAAAAAACTTTGACAGGTGTAATGGTTTGCAATAACCTTTACAACTTTTTTCGTGTAAAAGATGCTCATTTGCTTTTTGGCATGCAGAAAGACCATAAGGTGAGCTACGCTCTACAGTTTAAAGAAATTCAATAATAGTGTACCAAGTGTTCCATTTTTGCCGTTACATTTTGGTAACTTCAAACCGTGAAAACTTGCTTAAATCAAATGGAACACCCTGTATTTTTTACATCATTATGTATAATTAAATTCCTTTTTTTCTGATATAAGCATTGTTGTTACTACTTTTTGATATATTTGCGTTTTCTTAGAAATTCAAGAATTTCTAGTAAAAATTATATCAAATTAGCCATGATTAAAAACAATCAGTAATGTCAGTCATTCTTTTGTCAAAAAATGCCGTGTTTTAAATTACACCCACGAAGACTTTTTGAATTTGTTTATTATGTACACCTGTAAAATTTTTTTTAAATGTCAAATATCTCTGAAACGGCCAGCATGTTTTTGAATTATATACTTTTTTTTGGAAAACCTTAAAATATATAGGGAGTTCTATTTATAATAAGCAAGTTGGTATCGACTTCAGGTATAATCGGACGTGCAGATTCTTGTAATTATTTTAGTTGGATTAGCCACACTGCCGTTAGTAGCCTTATTTGTACTTTTCCCAATATCGATCGATGCACTTCCTGGTATTTGAAAACAATTTCCGATTATAGACTTTTTTATCTAGTTTACTAATGTTTCTAAATCAAGTTTCTAGCTATCATAGAACTCGAGATATCGAAGTCGGACGCGCTATTGCCCCTTCCTGTATATCTGCTACATCTTCATATTAATATGCTAAATTTTATTCTCATTTAACTTATGGTATCATTTTATGGGGCTCTTCTCATCATGTAGATAGAGTATTTAAAATGCAAAAACGAGCAGTACGGAACATAACGTATAGATAACTATTCTTCTTGTAAAAATATATTCAAAGAACTCAAAATGTTACATTGTTTGCTTTACATTCTAGAAATAGTACATTTTGTAAAACTGCATCTTAACGAATTTTTAAAAAATAAATGTTATCATAATTACGAAACTCGTAACCAAAATGATTTATTGATACCCATTCATACTTTATCTAGTTACAAGAAGAGTCTCAGTTATATGGGAATACTATTATTCAACAAGCTGCCGGATCACATTAAAGAAATTACTTTTTTAAATATTTACAAAAAATTGTCAAAATTTTCCTATGATAAAATTGTTTTTATTCCATAATTGACTATTTAAATTAGTATTTTAAACTCAGTCCGTTTTTTGTTTTAAGTAATTGTTTTATTTTTTGGTTGGATACTTATTTATTGTTTGAAATTTACACCTTAAATAATAAATTTAAATCTGTACTTTTGACTAGTCCCATATCATCAGTTACATGATCTCATGGACAATAAAAATTATTATTATTATTACTATTTCAGTTGCCCGTCGCTGGATATTCCTTACGTGGCCTCCGACGCCTCACGGGAGTCGCTCCAGCACATTAACCACAGCCGCTCCCCACATCCCGCAGGGTTAGTGACTGTAGATTCCTGAATCGTGTGCCTAAGCAGACGGCGAGAACCCAGAATTACTGCCTTCTGCATTTGGCCCGCCAGCTACTTCGCTAATTTTTGACAGGCTGTTATGATCTTCAGTCCCGAGAGCAGCGTAGGCTTTATCCCTCCGAGTACACCGTTTGAATGTTATAAAACATTTCACTTTGTTGTATTAATGTTTTAGTTATATTTCTATAAGTATAGACATGTTTTATGGTTGTACGTGTACGTGTACTAGAGTTGCAAACTGTTACCAACTATTGAAAGTTAATATTTGTAAATTAGTGTTATGAATGCTTTGTTTTATTTTTCAAGTCATTATGGTAAACACAAAAACTTGTATGAATTTCAAAATAGGCATCAGTAATTATTATATAGCCTACTTATAGTGCATTGAAATTTATGTGGAACGCTACGAATAAAGTAAAGATGGATTTATGCAGACACATTTATCATTTAAGATTTAACATTTAGCATTTAAGATGATATTTTACACAAGTTGTTGGCTGTTAAAGTAGAAATTATTTCTTCAATAAAAAACAGAAAAAACTTTATTTCCTGTTTTTATTTCTAGAGGACTTCCAGCCAAGTACATGAACAATTTGTCCTACGTTTCGTCCGAGTTTTCGGACTTTTTCAAGGTTAAAAGCTAAAAATATTATAACTCTGTCACTCGGACCATAAATATACTTCAGCTGTTATAATTACCTACTCTTAAAAAGAAACACATCAACAACGATACCAAATACTGATCATTCTCTGCCTAACTCGTCGAACTACACGCACATCACATACCTATCAAATAAATAAATGATGAAAAACAAAATAAAACCCACCCATACAATGAAATTAAAATAGGAAATTTATATTAGGTAAGAAAACACTTTTTTACATATGCATTCTGTCACTAATCTAATTTACGACTTATGTAAAACCATTATTTTTAATATTTTTAGCTTTTAACCTTGAAAAAGTCCGAAAACTCGGACGAAACGTAGGACAAATTGTTCATGTACTTGGCTGGAAGTCCTCTAGAAATAAAAACAGGAAATAAAGTTTTTTCTGTTTTTTATTGAAGAAATAATTTAGCATTTAACATTTATGAGTTAAAGTCTCATAACCTAATGTACCAATTTATGCAGCACATTTATCATTTATCATTTATCATTTTACACTTAAGAGTTGGCCAACTTTTAACTTTTAGATTAAATGTTAAATGAAAATCGTACTGCGCATGCATAAGCATGTAAGGTTAGGTTGCAAATCCCTAACTAAATTATTTATTGGTTGTCATCATCTGGGCAGGAACAAAAATCTTAAATTTGATTGGAAGCTTCTTAAATGATAAGTTATAAATAAATCGTGCATAAATCCATATTGGCATTCTTGCCAGAAGAGAAAGGTCCAAATGGGCTGGGTCCATCAAACCAGGACCGGGGGAGGTCTGCCAAAACGACCACACCGTTCGCATCAGCGGACGGGGTTGCCGGAGGAGCAGGCCCGCCCATTACGAGGTTGGTCTAGGCCTACAGCGATGCGTTAGGGTAAAGGAAAGTAAAACTTCCGACCCCTGCCATCCAAGGTCATCGTCAAAGCCAAGAATATTGGCGCGATTGGCATTCTTAAATCTCTCATTTAAATTTTAAATCTTAATCTTAAATGATAAATGTTAAATGTGTCTGCATAAATGCACCTTAAGTTTTTTAGTTTAAAACCAACCCCATCGCTTTTCCAGTTTTGGCAATAGGATGTTTTTTATCGTTGTTGTAAATAATATCACGTTATTATTATAGGTATAAACAAATAAAAACAGGTAGCGCTCAATTAAAACAAATAAAAAAAATAGATTTAATTTTAACTCACAACACCGCCAACACCCTACAGATTTTATGTTTGCCTTCAGAACTAGTTGAGGTATTTTTTTGAATAACTATCAAATTTCTACAAATCAGAGAATTTTAATTTTGTAGAGAATCAAGCAGTTATGAAATTGGAAATAATTAAAAATTATTTACGTTGGTCTGTGACTCAAACTATCAAATGGGGTTTTTGCGATTTATTGAAACCGCAGTTTACGATTCATTACATTTTACTGAACTTAAGAAATTTGCTTCCCGAAAACAAGAAGAATAACATTTAAAAATCGTATTCAGTTTTTGTTCAAAATATTTTCCATCTATGTTTAATAAAATACAATTAATGTTTATGTTATCATCTTTTTTAATCGAAATCCCAATAGGAATGTCAGATATATAACTGGCACAGATAACTGATGATCAATACTATAATAGACTATAACGGTCTAATAAAGGATATGGTAAGGAAAGTTATTTTCTTATTATTGATTTTTCAGAATTTTATTTTGAACAAGGGTCGCAAATGCCCTAAAATATTCTATGCAAATTATATCACTTAACCAAAGGCAAGAAATTCAAATCTAAATTCTTAACAGTGGGTGACTTTATTATTATCATTCTCTGAGACATTTTGTTCAAAATGTTCAGTATTTTTTGAAAATCGAGGCTACAAAACTTGTGCATACAAAAGTCTCTTTTAAATTATATTAATGTTTTGGAGGTTTTCTACGCATTTAGAGTACTTGAGACATTTTAGCTAATAACTTCAAATTTAAAAAAGGCAATTGTCAGCTTTAAATTGTCAATTGTAAGAAAACTGGCAGTTGTAAAGTTGCAATTGAAAGAAATGACAATTATTGTCAGATTAGTTCTTATTCAGAAATGTTATTTGAAACTAGGCCAATGAATAGGAATAGAAGAAGGCTTAAAAGTTACTTAATTGCAACATTTGGTGTTAAAAGAATTAAATAAAATATACACCGTTTGCGATACAATTCCTCTCATCATGGTATCTGTAACTAGATTTTTAGAATAGTACGTGTTGACACTATCTCATTAAACTTCACAATTACTTCTTTCCAACAAACAACAGTCATATGTTTAAACCGTGACTTATCTACACCACGATTTAGCAAAATTATAAAATTCATAATATAATATTGTTTTTCCTCTAATCTTATTTTTCGTCGGCCTTTATTAATGTCAAATTCTAAAAAAACAGTCTTTTCGAGACGTTCCATTCAATAAAAATAATCTCTAATGTTCATCTGAAGAAGTGAACAATAAAAAATACTTAAGCTCTTTCCTTTATTATTATGCTGAAATTCAGACCGAACAGGGTAACATTTTACTGGGTAATCTTAAGCTTGAAAGCATAAAATTGTACCAAATAAGGTAAAGCAAATCTGGCCATGAGAGAAGCTTAATTGTAGTCCTTTAGGTACCTATAAAATATCGTGCTCTGCAAAAATTGTAATCTGATATGGGATATTAAATTTACCACATTGTTCAGTAAAAAAATATATTTCCTGCATTACGTTTTTCTGACATCATCATATACCTAAATGAGATTATTTATAAAAGATAAAATCACGTAACTTAAGTATATATATATATATATATATATATATATATATATATATATATATATATATATATATATATATATATATATATATATATATATATATATATATATATATATATATATATATATATATATATATCTATATATATATATATATATATATATATATATATATATATATATATATATATATATATATATATATATATATATATATATATATATATATATATATATATATATATATATATATATATATATATATATATATATATATATATATATATATATATATATATATATATATATATATATATATATATATATATATATATATATATCTATATATATATATATATATATATATATATATATATATATATATATATATATATATATATATATATATATATATATATATATATATATATCTATATCTATATATATATATATATATATATATATATATATATATATATATATATATATATATATATATATATATATATATATATATATATATATATATATATATATATATATATCTATATATATATATATATATATCTATATATATATATATATATATATATATATATATATATATATATATATATCTATATATATATACTATATCTATATATATATATATATATATATATATATATATATATATATATATATATATATATATATATATATATATATATATATACACATATATGATTTTGATAGAATAAATTTGCTTTTTATACTTACTTTTGACTCTTTTACTCTTATCTCAGGGTGCCGGTGCGGTGCAAAGCTCTTACACCTATTTGAAATCAACTTGAAATTAATTTATGTATTTAAACATTTTGTCTGTTTGAACTGTTTTTTTTTTTTTGGTTCTGCCAAAGAATTTAAATAAAAGATTTAATTTAGATTTGACAAATATAGATTATGTTTTATTTAAATATGATATTAAATTTTGAACAACAATGAACAATGAAATCTTAAACTAAACCTTAACTAAATAAAAATTTTGTGGTCGAGACTTTATTTAAATGTTTTTCAAAATATGTGATTTTAATCCGACCTGATCAGGATTTGGTTGTATCTGGTTCCTTTCACCTTGTTCTGTATTTTATGTGTTTACTCCGGCTCCTGAATTACCAACTCGACTGACAGCTTGTAAATTTTGAATATGCATTGTATATTATTTTCAGATTCCTGGTAAAAATTTCTTCAATTTGGTGTGATTACGTTAAAATTTTGTGATCGGTGAAATTTATAATTATTTTGTTAAACTATTAACAAACACCTTATAACTAGTACTATGCTTAACTAAGTACAACTTGCTTATTTTATTAATTTTTCATTGTAATTTTTACATAACTATTAATAATTTTGTGATTCTTGTTTTCAGAACGAGTGTGTCTTTGAGAACTAAGACTGTCCTTCTAATATGGTACACACTTATGGAATCTCATTATATAGAAAATTTTACTGACACTATTCCATGAATTCCATGAATGTAGTACAAAATTTCCTTGAAATACTTAATTTTTCTATGTATATTTATCGATAGCATCATACGATGTCAAACATGACAAAGTTTATTTTTAATACTAACACTTTATTTATTGTCCATACCTAGAGGTCTACCTTTGCGAGTCTCTATTAGGTATGTTTTCACTTATTTTCCCTTATAGTTTTAACTTTCTTGAGTTCATTACATAATTTTAATTTTTCAAAATATTGTACCGATTTTGATACACAAACATTGTTTATATCATTTATTGTTTATTTTTAATTGTTTTACTTTTCAAATGATACACAATACTTTATGTCCTTGGTTTAACATTTTGGCTATTTTCAACTTACAATTTGACTGTTCCTACGTTAAAAGTTTCCTACAATTATTATCCGCATGTTCCTATCTCTCTACTGTGAAATTTCCACTACAGGTACTTATTTTCCTTTCCCTAATACAATTTTAATCTAATGATGGTTTTTTTTGTTAATCTGAAATGAACCTTTTACTTTTATTAACGTATTTACAATTTTATCTCAAATAAGTATTATTTGCTATACTGTTGCAGCTTCTTTTGTACCCTAATTTGAGTATTATAATAAAATGACTGGTATTTTAACCTTTATATTTTACAAAAATTCTAATAATTTTTAATTTTTACTATAAATAAATTTAACTTATTCATTGTACATCTTATTAATTTTAATTTCTAGCTAATGCATACTATGGCAATATATATATATATATATATATATATATATATATATATATATATATATATATATATATATATATATATATATATATATATATATATATATATATATATATATATATTACAGTATTATAAATTACAGTTTTATGTTATTTAACCCATCACAATAGTTAAACGTTGTATATCGCAATAAATCATAAAAATATATTATATAATACTAAATGATTTAGTTACGGATGTTACCATACATATTTTAAATAATAACTCGAAACTTATTCTAGATTTGGCAAGTCGTGCGGTTATTCAGTGGTGCAACAGAAGGTAGATGGATATGGACTAGTCCGTTGTTATATGTCGTAGTGTTTACATTCTAATTTATTCCTCTCCGTTGTATTTTATGTCGTTGTATTGTAGATAACTACATTTGTTGTATTTTATTGTTGATATTTATTTAATACTAAAATATGTCAGACGTGCGCAAGGGTAAAAAACGGCCCTACGCTGACAAAGTAAATAAATTTATCAGTGAATTTCCGGATCTATTCTATAATTGTGCTACAATAATTTGTAAGGTGTGCGAGACAGACCTAATGTGGTGGGATAAATATGACTATAGACGTCACGTAAATACTGTGCAGCATAAAACTAAAAAAATGCGTGCCTTTGAAAACACAGTTTATGTTCGATTTACTGTTAATGCTTATTGCTTGTGATGTTCCGCTGCACATACTCGATAAACAATCATTTTGGAAGTTCTGGAATAATCTGGAACAATCTCCAGGTGACGTTACCAAGTCGCGCAACGTTGCGCAGCTATGTACCAACTGTACGCGAAGACATTGGAAATAAGATCAAATGTGTATTAAAAAATACACGGCTATGGCTGTGTCGACGAGAAGACAGATTGTAAAAAAAATCCATTATAAATGTTCTAGTACGTATACTGGACTCCCTTTTAAACCGACATTTCCCACAAAGCAGCGGAAAGTATGAAGCAATGGGAAAGCACCAGGTGTAGACGGTATTCCACCGGAGGCTATAAAGGAAGCGGTGAAAGTTGTTCCGAATTGGTTGTTGCTGGATGCTAAACGACCTGTTACAGACACAGGAGTTCCCAAATGGGTGGAAATTGGCAAAGCTGATCTTAATCCCGAAGGAGGAAAACCCCTGGAGGACCCATCAGCATATAGGCCGATCTGTTTACTGAATACCCAAAGTAAGCTATACGAGGCATTAATAAGAGGGCGGCTGGAGGAAGATATAAGAGAAAATGGAGGCTTGTCGAGACACCAGTAGGGGTTCAAGAAAAGGATCGATCTACAATACAAGCTATCCAAGAGGTCGTAAGGAGGAAGGAAGAAACGATGGATAAGTGGTGTGCCCTGGTTACAGTCGACGTTAAAAACGCCTTCAATACGGCAGTATGGAGTCTCATAATAAAGGAACTCCAGAAGAGAAGAATTTCCCCGTACCTTTTGAACATTGTCCGCTCCTACTTTGCTAATAGAAAATTATCTATAGATCAGGAGGAGATAGAGGTAACTGCAGGAGTTCCGCAGGGATCGGTGCCGGGACCAACCCTCTGGAACATACTCTATGACGGTGTCCTACGGGTGGATCTGACAGAGGGAGCATCATCAATTAGTTTCGCCGACGATCTAGCGATAATGGTGACAGCTGAGGACGAGGACGACCTTACCTATAGGGTAAATGAGTCACTAAGACGCATTGACTACTGGATGGAGAATCACTGCTTGGAGCTAGCACCCCAAAAACCGAGGCGGTCATACTGAAAGGACCCAGGAAAAAGGAAAAGGTAAGCTTCACGTTAAGAGACACTATTATTACACCTGGTGGGGCCGTGAAGTACCTGGGGATTACTATAGACGCCCGGGGATCGTATGGACCTCATATTATCAATGTGGCGAAGAAAGCTAAGAGCAGGGCGGCCGGACTTATGAGGATTACGCCCAATATTGGGGGTCCAAGTAGTGCGAAGAGGGAAATACTTTGTGGCGTCGTACACTCCACTATTTTGTACGGGGCACCCATCTGGTGTGAACCGTTGCGAATCAAGGAGATGCTCGCACTATGCTGGAGGGAGTGCAACGGCGCATGCTACTAAGAGTGGGTAGCGCATACCGCACGACGTCCACAGTGGCTTTGCAGGTGATTACAGGAGTCATACCCATCGATTTGATGGTGGAGGAACGCAGGTATCTCTATGAGATGGGCAACGGGCAGGAGCTAGCAATAAGGAAGGCAGCTAGAGAAAGAATACTGAACTTATGGCAACGGAGATGGGAATTAAACGAGGAAAAAGGGACAGTGGACCAAGAGGTTAATACCTGATTTAAGACCATGGGTGACTTGTAGACACAGAAGCATCGACTTTTATATCTCCCAGTTCCTGACTTGACACGGATCTTTTGGAACCTATACTCAAAGACTCGGTATATCGGAAAATGCCTTCTGTGTTTATTGCGAAGAGGAGGATTCCCCAGAGCACACGGTATTGTACTGTCATCGGTGGGCCCCCTACAGGATAGCAATTTACGGAGAGCTAGGTTTCCAGCTAACAGCAGAAACGCTTGTAGCGCATATGATTGAAGATAAGCGGCAAGGCAATACTATAGGTAGGTAATATGATACGCACAATTATGCAAAATAAAGAAAAGGAGCGGAGGGCTAGAGAGAACTGAAAGAGGATTGTAAGGCAACCCTGCATGCTGAGGTTATGTCGTTTCGACGGTTCCAACATGCACTGGGTGTGAAAAGAAGGGGTTTTAGTAGGTAGGAGTCCGACACTATCTGGGATATCTTCCCAGATGCCATATGATGGGTTTCCCCTTAAAAAAAAAAAAACCGACATTTCCACTATTACTAGCTAGCAAAAGACTAACTGAGTGTACTGGCAAAACAATTACGGGGGTAGTGCTGGAGACGTTAGAAAGATTTGATCTGTCAACAAGTCAAGTGTTGATGTTTGTGATCGATGGTGCCACGACAATGCATTTGGTTGGCCGTTCTCTTAACGAACATGGTTGTAGGTTGGTACATATTACGTGTAAAGTGCAAGCTTTACATCTTGTGGCAGAAACTGTTCGACAAGGTTTTCCAGAGGTAGATGCATTAATAGCAAGTACAAAAAAAGTGTTTCTTAAATCTCCTAAACGTCTTCGCGCATTTCACAGCAAGTGTCCCGGTATTCCCGAACTACCACAGCCAATTCTTACGCGTTGGGGAACATGGTTGAAGGCAGGTTTTTACTATGCTGAATATTTACAACAAATAACACTGTGATACCACAATTCAATCCTGACGAGGCTGCAGCTACTAAGGAGAGCCAGACAAAATTCGAAGACATTACCATTGAAACAGCTTTAAAAGCTATTCACAAGAACTATAAAAGACTACATGATTTTACCAGATTAAGACAAATTTATGGTGGTACTGATGGTACAACTCCAGATCCGGTAAGTGCGTTCAAAGACTATTTTAAGTATGCGGAGACAACCATAAAAACATACCTGATGCTGCAATGTTTTTACAGATTTTCTCCAGTTTGTGATAACCAAGCTAGTTTATGAGTATAAGTTGCCCATATATTGTTAACAATTGTAACAGTTTATTGCTTTTGTCACTAGTTAATTTCTTTTACTACGCTTATTATGATGCGTACGCCTATGTCCCGCCGCACATTTCTGCCAACTCTACGATTACTGACTGGCTTACAATAAATGTCCTTGATATTTCTCTTTGCGCTTTACCACATTCCAATATGCCAACAGCTCGATTTAAATCTTCAGTGCTTAGGCGACGCACGGGCATTTTGTGCAATAGTACTTAAGAAATTTAATCAAAACTGTTAATAATAACAAGATTAATTAGAAGTGTCATTTTTCCATAGCCTACCTAATACAAAATACACAAGTAGAAAATGTGTTGCATTATAAAAAGAATCGTATCTTCTAAGGTACCCAAGATATTCAAAAAGGCAAAAAATGCTATAAACTCGGGAAGTGGCCTACTAATGTACAGGGTGATGAATACTGACAGATCGCTTCTGACAAACCCTACAGATAATGCCAAATTTGGCCAAAAAACATGTTAGAATATCCTGTATAAAAAACAGTAAGTCCGAAATGTCTAAAAATTCTCTTATAAAGCAAGAATCAAGAAAAAAAACCGCTGCCAATTACTTGGGGATCAGAACTTCCTCACCGTAGTAAAACTCGACGTGTGGTGGAGTTTATAATAAAAGTAATTTTTGACGTTGCAAAAAGTCACTTTGACGTTTAAAAAAAGTCACTTTGAAGTTTCAAAAAAGTCACATTGGTGGAATGTCACTAATATTTTTTTTAGACATTGGGACCGATTTTGCTCATCTACGAACTCAATATCTTCCTTGACCTCTAGAATGTGTGTACCATATTTGAAAGCTTTATCTCAAAAACTGTAGCTGCTATCGCCAACCAGACAGACACACAGACAGAAAATTCTTTCTGTCAGAAATTTTGTGTATCCTCATAATTCGTCGAGATTCGTCCAGAAATGCAAAAAAAAATTTCAAAATTTAGTAAGAAAAGAAAGATTATGGAAATGTGCGAGGTAGTTCAAAAAATAAAATCAATTTGAAAATCACCCTAAATTATTCATCACTTCAAATCGGCGGGAGTGTATATTTTATAAAACAATCCCGAAACAAAATAAACCCAAACACTATTAAGTATTCACAACAACCCTTATTAGTTGAAAAATATGTTGTTCAAAATAAAGACGTTTATTATTATTATTTTAGTAAGGATGTTTGAAGTTGTTTACAGCATGAACGAATTTAAATAAAAAATGATCAACATGTCATTGTAGAAAGCATATTTATTTGATTAAGAGATCAGTACCCTAACCAAGGGATTAAATTTTGCCTCGCCTTCTTCGTCAGAAGTTTCGGATACGACTGTAGCAAGTGTTGAAAGGGTAATTTAATTTAGTACCGGCCTAAAGTATTTGTCAGATAAGCTTAAAGAAAACAAATCCACGAATATTGTTAGCAATGTCAATACAAACTAAACATTCACAAAGATAGGAAAATTATTAAACGGTTGCGTGAGGAAGATTGCTTTTACTTCAAAGCTGATAGAGATAACAAGTTTGTTATTTAGATAAAGAGGACTATTAAGGACTATTATGAGAGCATATACTATTTGATTCGTAGTGGTACTTTCAGTTATAAGGTAGACCTGAGGAATCCACAATGAACAGCAGAAAATGTTTGAATTTAATTTTATAAAATTCCGCAATTGGTATATTTGTATACCATTATTATTACAATTTCTATGGGGTAAATATATTTCTACTATTTGACTATTTGTTTTTTGAGCAATCCTGCAATAATAGTAATTATATGTGTATTAGGGTGGGTCAAAAAAACCGACTATTTTTTTACTTTATACTCTAAAAAATCGGTTGCTAGACACCTCTAGAAAATTCTCACCAAATATGAGCTCTTAATTTTAATAGAAAGGTTCTCCGCTTTACAGTTTTCCATTTTTTTCTCAGTATTAGAAACGAAAATTCATATCTCTCTATCAACTGTTCGTTAAAAAATATCTCTCCTCATATTTTTGTAGGAAATGGAACGCTCTACAAAAAAGGTCTCTTAGAATATTTTCGTAAACCTCACTGTTTAAAAGATATCAAAGGTTGAAGTTTGGTTATTTTGAGACAAATTTCTGTTTTGCTTATGAATTTTATAACTCGTTAACAAAAAATTTTTATGAAATGCGCAATTCACAGTTTTGTAGGAAATTAACTGCTCTACAAAAATGGTCTCTTATGATTTGTCGATTAAATTAAGCGTTTAAAAGATATTCATCGTCAAACTTCAATGCACGCCAATTTTAACAATTTTTGATTAATAATTCGGAAAATTTCAATTCCGTGTACGAGTTTCAGGGAAATTTATACAAATTTGAGTTTCTATCGTAAAAGTAACCATTATAAAAAAGTTTTTTGTTCGAAAATTTATTTGAAACTTTTATTCTGATATTTTTAGAAATTTTATATTTAATAATTTAAAATCCCGATCGTGTTGTTATTTTTTTTTGAAAGTGTGTGTTCCAAACGTATTTCAAATTTTTTTTCCACAAAATATACATAAAATTTTATAGTTTAAAAATGTTCATATTCAGAGATGAATTTCGACTTTCTAAGAAGGAATTGCATGGTCTTCGGCAATTTTGTATTTTTATAGTTGTACTGTATTTAAAAGCTTGGTTTTCATCAACTTCTCCGACTACTGCTGCTAATCATGATTTACAGTTTTTGAAAAATTTAATTGAATACAAACGAACCAATCCTTTGATTTCTTCAGCTACTTGTGAAAAAATGATATTGCATTTATGGTACTTGAGTGATGAACTTGCCATTTTATCATTATTTGATGATATCGTTCGATTGGACATAAAAAAAAATATTGTTGAAGCTGCTAAGACTCGTGAAGGTACAGATTCTGAAGCTAGAAGATTTATAATTGATAAAAATGATTTGAATTCATTTACGCAAAAAATTTGAATGACTTTGTCTCTAAAAAGTCTTTGAATCTCTTTAAAATCTTCGATCTACCGTATGATTTTCTTGATATAGACATTGAATTATGGCCTACTAATGACAATTATAATGAAAATAAAGAATACTTTGAACAATTAAAAGTTGATGATGCAGCAGAGCGAGCAGTCGCCTTAGTAACTGAATATAATCAATGCTTGACAAAAAATGAAGAGCAATTTCAATTTTTATTGCAAATTGTAAAAGAACATCGCAAAAAATACCCGAACTGCAATAAAGAAAATTTTTTACAGTGGAAGTGTACGAATATTTTATAAATGTTTGAAATTTTATAACTCACTTAATAATTAAATAAAAAAACTTTTTAATAACCAATTGAACATTTTTTCTCTTTAACATTAATACTTTTCATTATAAATTTCTAACAAGAACGTTATTTTTTCACGATTTAATGAATCATTGACTCTCAGTCAGAAATAATGCACTAATTCTTTTTTTTTAGATGTAACTAAACATGCTTACGACTAAAAAAAACTAGAAAAATAGTTTAAAACATTTCTCTGTTCATAGAAACTCAAATTTGTATAAATTTCCCTGAAACTCATAGACTGAATTGAAATTTTCCGAATTATTAATCAAAAATTGTTAAAATTGGCGTGCATTGAAGTTTGACGATGAATATCTTGTAAATGCTTAATTTAATCGACAAATCATAAAAGACCATTTTTGCAGAGCAGTTAATTTTCTACAAAACTGTGAATTGCGCATTTCATACAAATTTTTTGTTAACGAGTTATAAAATTCATAAGCAAAACAGAAATGTGTCTAAAAATAAATCCAAACTTCAACCTTTGATATCTTTAAAACGGTGAGGTTTACGAAAACATTCTAAGAGACCTTTTTTGTAGAGCGTTCCATTTCCTACAAAAATATGAGGAGAGATATTTTTTTAACGAACAGTTGATAGAGAGATATGAATTTTCGTTTCTAATACTGAGGAAAAAATGGAAAACTGTAAAGCGGAGAACCTTTCTATCAAAATTAAAAGCTCATATTTGGTGAGAATTTTCTAGAGGTGTCTAGCAACCGATTTTTTAGAGTATAAAGTAAAAAAAAATAGTCGGTTTTTTTGACCCACCCTAATGTGTATATTGCTGGCAATTACATTTTTGGATGTATCTAACAATAATTTGCCTTTGAATGTAAAGAAATATATTTTTGGGCTAATATAACTCACTCCATTACAATACAAATGACGAAGCTATTTATTTTTGGATTCAAAGTAATTTTATTACGGGCTACGGAAATTTAATTTAAATTAAACATCGCTCCATTCGCTTCCCACTCTGATATCTGATTACTGCTTTGAGATTATATCACAATTTTTAATTAAAGAAAAATGTGAAAGATAATGTGAAACTCAAATATAACTAGAATTTACATAAGTTAATCATTAACGAAATGTTGCTGATTAAAGCGAAGCGGGTTGGCGATACTCGAAATTAATGAAAACCTGATTTTCACGACCTACAATGTAGTTCACTAATTATTATATAATTAAATTTGATGTAACACATGCAGCTTTATATATCAGTATTGTTGCTACGTTGCCTGGCAAAACTGGATTAGAGACTAACTAGTCCATTATTCAATATTCTTAGTCGACAAAGTATGTATACAATAATATTTTTATAGGATGAACCAAATTAAGCAGGCACCATCATTATTAGAACTACGAAGTCAGGTAAATTAGCAAACTAGTAGGATTTATTCAGCTGATTATGAAACAGAAAAACAATCGAGCATCAAATTCTCCAGTTATTTGAAAAAATGTGTATTTTTGCATCAGTCGATGTAAAATCAATTTCTGAATAAAAATATTGCATATACATATACATATATTTTTTTTTATAAAATTGCGATTAATCGAGTTGTTTAAAAACAACTGTTGTAAATCCTTTAAAATCAAATAGCCATGAAACAGAACAATAATTTATTTTAAAATTACAGTCATGGAAACAATCATTAAATTACTGAGTGCTTTTGTTTTATTTATTTTTGGTTTTTCTGAACAGAATAGTTAGAATTAAAAATAACATTATTGCGGTGGTTATACTGAACATAAAGTGCATATTATCTTTTTTTATAATACATATTTCAGCATTTGGAATATAGTCGGGAAAGTAACTATTTAAAAACATATATGTTATACTTATCATTGATAAGTTTTTTTGTAAAAGTTATTACGATCTTAAATTGTAGTATAAGATCTAATTTTGAAACTTATTTTAATTTGTTTTAAAAATTACATCCAACAAATAGCCACCATGTTATTGAGTGCATATTTCCGTTCGAGGCAATAAATTATGCAATTCACGCCAGCATATTTTGGCACGAATATTGGAAGTGGACACTCGAATTCTGTTTTTTAATTCGTTCAAATCAAGATTAACAAATATCTTTGACTTCAAATCAGATACTCCAAAAAGTAATCTAAACCATAAAATCTGGAGAGCGCGCTGGATAGTCCACGTCCCCGTTTTACAATACTAGACGATTTTGGAGTATTTCTGTCAGTACAGCCATATTTTCGTTGTTCAGTTTCACGTGTTTAGCCAGTTTTTGCGCGGTACGGGCAAAATAACGGGAAGTTGTGTCAGTTTTCTTTTCGTCGTGTATACGTGTTCAGAGAACCTCAGGACTCAAAAATGGCATTAAATTTTTTGTCTAGTGTTCCGAAACTAAAAGGCTGAGGGAACTACAGCGACTGGGTGTTTGCGGTGTAGAACATGCTAGTGTTGGACGACTTGAAAAGTTGCTCAGACGGTACTGAAGCAGACACCGTTAAAGATGAAAAGGCCAAAGCAAAATTGATTTTGTCAATAGATCCATTTCTATTTGAGCATGTTAAAGACACTTCAACAACAAAGGACTTATGGACCACTCTTCAAAAGCTCTTTGATGACACCGGCTTTTGCCTCAAGATTGCTTTGTTGCGTGTGTTGATCTCTATCAGATTTGGGAGCTGCAATTCTATGGAGGCTTACGTCACTCAGCTCATAGAAACAGCACAAAAGTTAAAAGGCACAGGATTCAAAATAGACGATAATTGGATTGGATCGCTATTATTGGCATGTTTGCCAGAAAAGTTTGCACCGATGATTATGGCGATAGAATGCTCTGAAATCCAGTTAACGATGGACAGCATTAAAATCAAATTGTTAGATATGGAGTCAGTCGACAATAAAGGCAGCGCTTTCTTTAGTGGAAAAAAGCATCAAGGAAATCGACATGTTGGTAGCAGTGATGGTAGTGGTAACACCGCAAGGAGTTCCAATACACCTTCTGATTACGAAAAAAAATAGTTTGCTATTATTTATTATTGGTCTAGAAGTAATCTGGGTCGGCAGCGCTCAATACTCATTTTATTTTTAAATTTTTTTTCCGGCAAGACTTCTTCATTCAGTACTGGTAGTCCGTAGATTTAAAATATTGCTTGGGTTCCATGCTCCAATACTGAGATATGGCATAACCTAAATCTACCAGCCGTCTTTCTCTCTTGTAAAATTTATATTTTGTGACTTAGTGTACATCTACTCTCAAAGAATGAATTATTTTTTGTAGGTACATGTGCTAAATACCTAAAATAATTATTTCTTTTCATCTGCTTATTTGTTTACTTTGTTGTAATAGGGACTGCGTTATTTAGTTGTTGACATGCAAAACAAGTGGTTCGTCATTTTATGAGAACATCAAAAGTTAAATTAATTGAATAAAATTTATACCGCTTTATTATGGATTAAAAAATCGCTGCCAATTACTTGGAGATCAGAACTTCCTCACCGTAGTAAAACTTGACGTGTGGTGGAATTTATAGTAAAAGTAATTTTTGACGTTTCAAAAGTCACATTTTTTTACGTTTCAAAAAAGTCACATTTTGACGTTCCAAAAAAGTCACATTGATGGAATATCACTAATATTTTTTTCAGACATTGGGACCGATTTTATCCCATCAACGAACTCAATCTCTTCCTTGACCTCTAGAATGTGTGTACCAAATTTGAAAGCTTTATCTCAAAAACTGTAGCTGCTATCGCGAACCACATAGACATACACACAGACACACAGATAGAATATTTTTTCTGTCTGAAATTTTGTGTATCGCGACGTCATAATTCGTCGAGATTCGTCCAAAGTAATAAAAATTTTAAAAAAATTTTTCACGAATACTTAACCTCCTCACTTTCAGGGGTGAGGAAGTAATACGCGATAATCCCTGTTGAACGGATGTACTCATATATCCGTTCTTGAATTCTAATATTCGGATCCGACCTCTGTAGTCATCACTACACAAATAAGTCAAATTGTGGTGTCAACTTCTCTTTTTTGTTACTTACATCTAATTGTGACTACTATCAGATTATCTGTACACTAAACTATACCTATCTGAATCGTTGGCTGTTTAGGTGACATAATTTACCGATGTGATTATTTTTTTAATCCTTAGGTCACTCGGCAAATGGAAGATAATTTTATCACAGTAATATAGTTTTACTACATCATAACAATTATAATAAACCAGTTTAATTACCGAAGTTATCGTTAATAATTTATTTAACGATATGAAAGAATGAACATTTAACATAATTAAAGGGTTTATTACTTCCATGTCGACCGTCAGATTAAAATATACGAATTGGTAAACTCTGAAACCTGCATATTAACGAAATTAACTTGGAATTGGAATTGCCAGAAATTAATAAGCAATTTAGAAATCTGATTCAAATGCATGTCATGGCTAATGTTAGGAAGAGATCAATGTTATCATACATTAAAACGAATGGCCTGAATTTAAATCAAATAGTTAACAATTTTTTTTTATTTGTTTAGTGATATTAAAAATTTACAGGGAAATTAACACTTTTTTGCACAGATAAATATACAAAGTATAACTCAAATCAATAATTTATTGTCTCTCATCTAACTCATGCAACCGCACTTTAGGAAGCCGGAGCATATTAATTAGATCAAAATAATTAATATTTTTATTTTAGGGTTAGTATATACTAGGGTCGCTTAAGTAAAGAGTCTGGACATATGTATGTCATCTTTTTCATTGGTTTGGATAGTCACATGGTACATGATATCCATATTTGTCGAATTCACGGTTTGTTTACATTTAGTTTCTGTGTATTTTAATTTTCACTGGAGGGTTGTTGCTTATTTTGAATAAGTAGTTTGAAGGTTTGGGATATTGTTAACATTAACAATTAGTGTATAAAAGTCGTTCAGTGTAGTGCTTAATGGATAACAGTAAAATCGCATAGTTTGGTTGTACAATATTAGTTAGTGCACGGTGTTACTTAGTAAAAATGCCGGGCTGTAGTGCTGTGTATTGTACCAAGAATGACAAAAAAAAGGTTTTAAAGTGAAAGTTTTCCCACGGGATCCTCAGAGATGAAAGGAATAGTCCGTCAAAGTACGAAGGGAAAATTGGAATCCTACAAATACTTCATATTTATGTGAGGTTAGTAACTGCACATTTATATATTGTTTTTTATGTACATACACTTAATTATTTCTTAATTCACATTATGCAAAATTATTTAACATTTTATCTTTGAATGAATTCCGAAAAGTTTAGGCTAGGCCTAGGCTCCCAATTAGATAAACTTTTTTTTGATTGTGCTACAAAAATATAAAACCATGTGGTTCCAAATAAATTAGTTTAAAATAAATCTACACGGAAAAAATCACACTTACACTTAAGTATATTGTTAGGAGTTTGCTATCCAGAAACCCCGAATTTTTGATAAATTAACATTGTTAAACATTTTTCATGCAAGGGATTGATAAAAATGGTACTTTTGTTTAGTTATAATTTTTTACGGCGTAACTATAGATTTTACCATAAAATATCAAAGGATCAGATTTATCGGTTATTAAAAGACCTTCATTTCGCACAAATATTTTGGTTTACGATAAATAATCTCCAAGATATCTTAACTTTAATTCTGCTAAAATCCCAATAAAAATGAGATTTTTTTTAGGAGATTTCAAAAATTGCATTTTTGAATTATTGTTTTGTGAATAGTTTCATATAGAAAAAATCTAATGTAGAATGTTTTAGAGACACGCTGAAAAAATGCAGTACCAAAATAACCTGAATAAATGAGTACATAACAACCAATCGATAATCAATTTTTTAAGAGGATTAGTGTTTTGGTTTGCGTCTAATATAGTTTTTCCTCGAACATGTAAAAGAACGAAAATATATGCAGGTAGCACGTTAACCCGGTTGTATATATAACAGCTGGCACCTTTTTATTTCTCTATTTAAACGTGATATGAAAATATGTAAGCTGTCAGCTTAAATGTTGGGTACGGTTGAGCTCAGTTAAATTATTATGCATAAAATCTGATGCATCTGCAACAGTTTATTATTAAAAATAAAAAAGAAAGAGTTAAAACATTTTCATAAAGTTAATCATACGCCCATGTTCACATGTTCACATATTTATTGAATTAAAGACAAAACATTTTAAAATAAAAGATATAATGTGAGGAAATGGTGAAATTTTGTTTGTATACTGAACATTCTAGTACCTACATAAAATTAAAAATGTTGGTGAGAAAGAAACCTATAATAACATTTTAGTTATTAAATAAAATATAGATGGCATTAACTGTTAAATGAACAATGAATACCTCGAATCTTATTATAATCTGGATTTCTAATTTGCATTGCCCCGTTCTTGTGAAAATTCCCCCTAAGGAGGCCGTCATCCTGAGGGTAATCAAGTAACATTTCAATTTATAATTAGTAGTAGTTGGTGATTTCTCATTGTCGCACTGGTTCTGTATTTGTCACATGTTTGTTTGTGAGTGACTGATTTATTAACCCCTACTCGTGCAAAATCTCAGGTGTGTCAGCCAAAAAAATTGCATATTTCAATAAGTTAAATAACATATTCTAATAGTTCCATTTTATGACTTATTACATACAGTTAGGAAATGAAGAAAAAATATAAGTGGGGTTTTCTACAGGTTAAATGAAGTAAAATATAATATTACATTATATTGTAATAGTAACAAATAATTTCACAATATTTTCAACTTTTGTCTTGTACAGTAATTTAAATTTTTCAAAATTAAACCCACACCTTTAATCGTCGAAGCATGTTAAAACATATCCTCACCAATATTTCCTAAATTACCCCTGCATTCGCCCAATATTCACTAATTAAATAAAACATTTCAACAATATAGCAATTTCAAAAAAATTTGACAAAATATGTAAAGTTATAAAAATAATAAATGGTACAAATTTAATTTTTGCAGCTTAAGACGTTTCGAATTTATTGAAAATAACTATGTTTTACTTACCCCATTTAAGGGGTTGTAACTCTTTTATGAACTAATATAAATGTTTATTCTCGTATTTCAATAAATAACAATTTGTGCTTACATTTAAAATCGTTTGTTGACAAAATAATAAAAATTGTAGGTAAAAATATTACACTGATAAAAAATTCTACACAAAACAAAATACAACTACTGTTGACCTTGAATCTCAAATACGAACTGAATAAATAAAATCATATTTGTTCTGCTATAGGTACACATGTGTAGAACCAAATTGCATGCAAGTTGCACAAACATTGAAAATTTAAAAACTGCATATTATAGAGATTTACACACCTTTCTTATTTTTTTATATTCGAATAATAATATTGAAATATGCAGTTCTTTAATTATCAGTATCTGTTCTTTTGTTCACGCTTTTATATTTTTTAATATTGATCATTTCTTGTATAATTCTTTTTTTATAATTAGGTTGATGTCAAACAATCTTTACATCAGTAAATGAGAAGTGATGATCAGTCTTACTATGTGTTACTAAAGCGGTTTCATTGGCTTTTACATCTGTCCTATTAATCTCTTTTACGCCATTTTGGTGTTCAGCCATCCGTTGTTTTAAATACTTACCAGTTTGTCCTATATAAAATTTCTCGTAATCGTTGCAAGGTATGCTATATATTACATTGGACACTAGGTCGATCGGAATTTTAGTTCTCAATTTTGTAAAAAGATGTTTGTTATTTGTATTTGTGTTTCTGAAAGCTATATGTGTGTGTGTGATAATTTTTTAGGACTTGATTTAAAATTTCTGATAGGCCTCGAATATATGGAATTGACAGATTTTTTTTGTTGTCATCTTCTTTTTGGCCGATATGTGTGATTATGCTTACATTAGCATTATTATATAATAACTTATTTATAATGCTAATCGGGTAGTTATTTTTCACTAGATATGTTTTTAACTTATTCGTATTATCTTCTCAAAAACATTCATGGGAGAGCTATTTAATATGTCTTTTAAGTTTTTAATAATGTTTATTTTTTTGTTATATTGAGTAGTTTGAATAAAAGTTTTAATATCTTTCTGAAAAAGTGTGTTTATGGTACCAGTTAGTTATAATGTTGTTGTTAGTCCTAATTAACTATATCTAAAAAGAATAATTTGTATTTTTTTCTATTTCTATTATAATTTTTCGTGAAACTGTTAAAGATAACAAAAATTTCTTGAGTGTTGTGTTTAGGAATAGCTTTTTTTGAAAACAGTTTGTTGTTTTAATTATTGGCCTTAATTCCACTTTTCTAGTAATATCACTCTCGAAGAAAGGTACTTAATTATGGGACACCCTGTATGCATGTTAAAATTTGCATGATAAAAATATTTCTTTACGTGTATATATGCTTTCACACAAGTTATTTAAAATAGGGTGGCAATTTTACGCAGAACGAGCTCATGTGAAGTAAGCCCATTATAAAGGATTCCCATATGTTTCGAATTCACATATGTTTCGATTTATTGATTGATTTTGATTCACTATGTGACTAGGGGAACAAAACGTAGAATACATTTTAATAATGCAGCAAAATCTACTATAGACTGCTACTTTTGCAGCGCTGAGATGTGGCAATATAGACAACAATATAATATAGGAAAAAATATGGATAATTTATGAAATCAACTTAGATTTAATGAAAATAGTAATAAAATTTATCGATGTGAATAGTAAGACGCAGTTTTTTGTTTTGTTAACTTTTATATTTTCAGTTTTTTCTTCCTATTTGCGACAGTCATTTACCTAAATTTATTTCTAGTAATGATGGTTTTCGTTAGGTGGAAGTGTAACGTATTATGTGTTTATTTGTGTCCTATTTCACATCGAACAAAATACTCTACGGCTAAAGCCAGCTTCTGAAAACTGCGTAATGTTGCTGGCAACATTCACCCACCACCTTATTTCAGTATGTTTTATTATTTTTATGTCCATTATTACTTTTTAGTCACAAGCGCATCACAGGTTATGTTACAAATATTGTGAATGTGGCTTGTGAAGTTGGGAAATTCTAATTTCACTATTCAACAGTGGGGAATATCGAATTTCGTTGGATAAAAATCACGTGACTTAGTGTTGCCAGCAACACTACGTCGTTCTCTGAAGCCGGCTTATGGTGTTAACTACAGATCTGTGAACTTGGCACCATAACCATCGGTGTTAATTGCGAGACCTATACCATCATTAAGAACTCTCTTAATATGAAAAACATAGGTGCAAATTGTTTTAAGCTAGTTATTAAAATATTGTCTATAGTTATTTATTTGTGGTATCTTATAATGTTTCTTTCTCATCTTCTTTTGGAATTAAGCCAGTGTTCTATAAATTATTTAAAACATTTGTTAAATAAATCTCTGCGCCAAAAGGGTTAATCAGAGGTTGGCTTTTGAAGTTTCGCACTTACCACCGATGACGGTTGTTTGTAATGCTGATGTGAGAATGGCACCAAAATATTGAAATTGTTAATAACTCTGGTAAAACAATTAGCACCTCTGTTTTTTTGCATATTCAGAAGGTGCTAAATGGGTGCTAAATGATGGTATAAGTTTCGCAATTAGCACCGATGGTTATAGTTCTGGTTTACACCAGTGCTAACTTTACAGTTGGCACTAAAATTAAAAAATCATTAATAAATTTGATAAAACAATTAGCACCTCTGTTTTTTTGCTTCTTCAGAGGGTGCCAAATGGGTGCTAAATGATGGTATCAATTTCACAATTAGCACAGATGGTTGTGGTGCTGATGTGAAGTTGGTACCAAAAATATAAAATTGTTAACAACTTTGTTAAAACAATTAGCACCTTTGTTTTTCTTATATATTCAGAGGGTGCTAAATGATGGTATGGGTTTCGTAATTAGCACCGATTGTTGTGGTATCAAGTTCACAGACCTGTCAACTACGCCAATTTATAAACTGGGTAGTATAAGAACTACTACAATTTGGTTATTTTAATATATTCGTCTAATTTAGCGAACACACTTGGTTTGTTCATAAAATAGCAGGTTATTCATAAACTAAGAAAGTTGGCTAGTTTACTTATTTAATGAAAATAATTAAAATAGCCAATGTTCTTTGGTTTGTTTATAAAATAATTAATTTAGACAAGCTACGATGAAAACTTTCGTTCTGGCAAAAAAAATAACCAATGCTTTGGCTATTATGTAAATAAATCGAGGTGACTAACAACTGAAACAGTTATTTATGATACAAGCAGGGCTGACGAGAGAAGGGGGTAGGCGGGTCTCCATCCCCGGCGCCGAAAGGGACCGGCACCATCGCTAATAAAATAAGTTTATTAATTATAAATAAAAATACACTTTATTATTTTTTTTGCGTAAATCGGATGCACACGATACAAGTTTTTTTTATAAAAAAATAAACAAGTAGTCGGCCACACCCTCATAGAAGTACATCGTTAACTACTGCAATTTGTATTAGTATTACTTTATACTTGCGGTCGTACGCGAATCAGTCATTTCCACCTAAAGCAAGGCCTCAGTGCTGCGACGTGACGTCACAACCGCTGGTCCAGGCGAGCCAGGGTATTTACATAATATCTGCAATATTGTTAGATTTAAACATTTCTATGGATTCATATAAATTTAGTTTTAAGCTTTCTTGCAAATGTAGTATCTTAAGATTGCTTAAATTTGGAAAATTGTGACCTGACTAAAATATGGTTTGAAAAAGACTGGTTTTTGCAGTCAACAAAGTAAAATGTGTTTTTTATTATATCATAATAATTAATTATCATTTATCAATAACGGCTTATGCAATTTAATTTTTAGAAAATCTGTTACCTATGTGCACTTAACGACTTGCTCTGTGATGAAATGCAGCTCGCACATTTTACTTTGGGGACTTTACTTCATGAGACTTTTACAATGCAATGGAATGTGATTTGGTTAGACAGATAAATTTTGATAGAGTGATCGATGATTTTGACAATAGGAAAGCATTAAAAGTTTTATTATAACCTTTTCATTTTATATTAATAAAATTATCATACTTTACTAAATATACCTACTTGTAAATACTATATTTCAAATTAAAAATTATGTGCATTGACAAGTAGTACTATTGATTTGTCCTGATCTAAGATGGCCTAGAAGAAGAAAATAATAAATTTTTATTTATTATCTTTATTTTAATTGAAAAATTTGGTCGTAATCGACTTCACGTCACTTTGACACAATCTAATAAGAGTATCGTGACAGTTTGTTACATTTGTTTATGGTATCTATTAATTTGTTCATAATTATTGTTTACCCTCTGAAAAGTTCTTTTCGGCCGGGAAAAGTAGTCGTCTAGCAAACACAAAAAAATAATACACTCAACCGGACACTAGGTTTTTCAGAAAGATTTCAAGTTGAATCAAATTAATTTTAATCGAATCTTTAAAAATAAATATTGCATTACAACATAAACGAAAATTTCACTTAATAACATAAAAAATATATTTTTTGCAAATTTGAAAAAAAAAATTAGAAAGCTGCGAAAATACATGCCTCAATATTGAGTATTTCCTCCTCGAGCGTGAATGACAGCTCGCATTCTTTGTGGCATGCTTTGTATCAAAGCAGCAACCTCATCCTGGGGTATCTGCTCCCATTCATTCAGCAGCGCTTGTTCCAGCTGAGTATGGAACTCGCCGTAGTTCTGCCAAATCCTTCTGCCTAGGTTGTCCCACATATGCCCTATCGGGTTTAGGTCAGGACTCCTGGGTTGCCACCCTAGTACCTGAATACCAACATCGTGAAGATACTGGCGAGTTATCCGCGCTTGTGAGGTCGCGCATTATCCTGCATTAGGAGAAAATGTTCTCCTACAAATGGCGCAAAAGGTACCAAATGCTCTTCTAGGCACTCTCTGATGTACCTGTCAGCATTGAGACTACATCCCTGAAATGTTACAAGGGCCGTACGAGCTTACATAGAAATCCCCCCATCCCCCCGATCGTCACACCTGCATCACCAAACTGTACTCTAGGAGAAAAGCAACACTGGGCATATGGTTTTCCAGGTCGTCTAAACATTCTTTGGCGACGATCAATTGCATGAACACCTTGTGAAACGAGACTCATCCGTGAAGAGAAGGAATCGCCATTTATCCATATCCCATTCGGCATGAGTTTGCGAGAATTCCATCCAAGCGGTGCCTGCGATGACTTCAAAAGAGGGCCAGTAGTTGGTGCATGAGGTTTTAAATTTTGTTCCCTCAACTTTCTTCGTATAGTATCGGATTAAACCAAGGTACCACGAACATCTACCAATCTTCTAGTTAAAGCTGTACCAGGAAGTGTCCGTTTTCGCAGAACTTGGAGTCGAAAAATCGGTCTTCAATTTCATTTGTTGCTCGTGGTCTCCCTTGTCCAGGTCTTCTTGAGTAAGAACCAGTTTCCTGGAACCTTTGTATTGCATCAAATACAGTGCTTCGAGGGATGCCAAGCAAGTTGGCGATATATCGGATGCTGTGTCCATTATTATGTAACAACAGCTTGAGGTTTTTTCAGGACTCATTACGAAATTTATCAAAGTAGAACTCTTTTCTTTTCTTCGGAAAACCTCAGAAATATACAAGAAACAGCAATGGAAACAAATTAAAGAGCTGTGTAAAACAAGTAAAACGCTGACGATTGAAATACATCTAAAAAATAGGTTTAAAAAAATTATTCTCGTGATACGTGAAAGTCTAAAAAACTCGAACATTATTTCTTTCATGTGTTTACATGTGTGTATCCATGTTAAATCAATATACAGAGTGTCTTCGCAAATTTGCCATAAGAAAACCTAATGTCCGGTTAATTTTGTGGTTGAGTGTAATACCTGTTATAAAAAGGTGATCTTTTCATCCAGATACTTGAACCAAAAAACATCACTTTTCGATACAATCGAATAAATAAATATTTATTTATTATAGCAAGATTTGCTATTATGGAATTTACTAATTTTTTAGTTTTATCAACTATTTTAGAAACTATCCAAATTTTTTTGCTAATTTGGACGAATCGTTTCTATTAAAACCACCAAGAGTCTTGTTAGTTTCTATACTGGCCAGTCAGTTTATCGACTGGCATAGTTTACACCTTAACCGTAATATATACATATATTTGACTTCGCGCTCATTAATATTTGTGAATAAAAGTTTACATAGAACTGAATATTAATAGAATTGTTGTCTATTATAACGAATATATCATTCATGGGAGAAACAATAATAAATGTGCTCCATTAGATTAGTCCTAATTTGACCCACAACTGGTAGTTCTTTCACCGAGTACGTTTACACAAGGATTATCAATCAGGAGTTAATAAACCTCCTTTATAAATCCCTTTCTCTGTGATCGTTTACACTTGTGTAAATCTTGTAGGTTCAAAGAGTATTAATAACTACTCGACTGCCAACCGACAACACCGAAATACCTAACTACTGCATTTCTTTTGTTTACGTTTAGCGTGACAGATGCTCTAGATCAAGGATTTTTAGTATAAAATTCTTGGCTCTAGATACCTTTAAAAATGCCTGTAATACTTGCCAAATTATGTCAAACACATCTAATGTAGTTTATTAGAAGTGGATTGGCAATACCAGGATTAAGAACTCTGGAAGTGTTTACACACATGTTAACCAGGTGTTAACTGGATTTTATAAGTCTACGCCCGCCAACCAAAAGGAGTAGGATTACTAAATATGATTTACTAAAACCGCTGTAATAAGGTGTTTACAGGCATTTTACATAGGTTTTTATTAGGTCTGGGAATCGAATACGAATAATTCGAGTATTCGAATATTCGAATACGAATTATTCTAATGGGAAATTATTCGAATATTCAAAATATTCGAATACTCGAATATATTCGAGTATTCGAATATTTGATTACATTTGAGTAAATTTGAATATTAAAATATATTATTAAATTATGTACGAATAGGTATAAAGTATGCATCCAACCAAAGTAGGTAGATAGTAGGTATAGGTAGGTACCTATTCTAAAATCCAAATATATACAGGGTGGTCCGAAGTTTATCTGACAAACTTCGACACGTGATAGAGGGACTTAAAATAAGCCGAAAAGTTCCTATCAACTTACATCCTTAGGGGATTGCTAACAAAGATACAGGATGTTAAAGTTTTGTGAAAAACAAACAATTTTTTTAATAACTCTAAAATTACGAAAGCTATCGACTTGAAGTTTTAGGGGCGGTGATGATTTTTAAGTCTCTATTGTTTCATGAAATCTTATCTTTGTACTGCCTCCAGTGGCGCAGCCAGAGGGTGGGGGAGATGAATTTTTCGCCGAAACTATGTTACGCCACTGTTTTGTGCAGTTGATTTTGAGATTGTTCGATTCAGTGTTCAATTTGGAAGAAAGAAGGTATCTTTTAGTTTTTTCGTACAACGCTTACTTTTCAAATAAAACGGCTATTTCTGCTTTCTCTACTAAAACAGTAAAACCTTTCCTACATTAATGATAAAATTAATAATCCTAGTTGCCTTTGGTAAACAATAAAACAGTGTTGTCAGTCAATGTTTCACCTGTCAAAACTAGTGTTAGTGTTGTGTACCAAGCTACAAGATGCCAAGATTGTTCAGCAATGAAGAGTATGCTGATATTCATTTTATTTATGGGTCTTGTGATGGCAATGCTCAACAGGCAGTTCGAGAATACCGAAGGAGGTACTCAAATAGGAGACGACCAAATGTTCAAGTTTTACAGACACCCATCGCAATGTTTGCGAAAGGGGATTGCGAGATAACCGACAAAATAGAAATGAAGATCGAAGAAATATTGGAAGAAATGGAAACGGAAGAATTCTTAGAGCTTTTGGCGAAAATCCAAATTTAAGTTCTCGCAGGGCAGCACAACAATTAGGAACATCCAAGTCTAAAGTGCTACGAGTATTACATCGAGACCACAGAAAAGCTTATCATTTATATCCCGTACAAAATTTACATCCCGGTGACACAGAGAAGCGTTTAAACTTTTGTCGTTGGCTAATTAACTCTGTAAGGGGGAATCCCGAATTCCTAAGAAAAATATTATGGACCAATGAGGCGACGTTTACCAGAGCTAGAGTAGTGAATCACCATAATATGCATGTTTGGGCACACGCAAATCTTCACCAAACCCGCCTTCGATCATTTCAAAATGAATTTAGTGTAAATGTTTGGTTGGGTATTATTGGCAACAACATTTGTGGCCCACACTTCTTGCCGCCTAGGCTAAATGCAGAATTGTTTCGAGATTTCCTCACTCATGACCTTCTCGAAATAATGGGAGATGTTCCCCTTGATGTACGAAATGAAAGTTGGATACAGTTGGATGGAGCACCGGCGCATTTTGGACGGGTGGTGCGCGAATGGTTGGACGCTAATTATCCTGAGAGATGGATAGGTCGTGTAGGAAACAATTATAACGCCCAGGAGAATATTGTAAGAGGTCCGGTGGCCTGGCCACCAAGATCACCTGACCTCACGCCTTTAGACTTTTATATGTGGGGTTATTTAAAAGAAAAAGTTTATGCTACACCGGTGACAACGCGAGATCAGCTACTTGAGCGTATCCAACAAGCTTGCAACGAGATGAGGGAAAATCATCATCAAGTATCCGCCGCTGTCAATTCCACAATTCAGAGGTGTCACAAATGTATTGAAGTGAATGGGCTCCAATTTGAGCAACTTCTTTAATTTCCTGTGTTTCACTGTTTGGTAATGAGTTTTATTTATGTTCTTAGTTTTTACATAAATTCTGTAATTTATGAAATAAATGATAAACTTTCAATAAAGTTTAGTCATGAAAATGCTTTTTACGATTTTACTCGAAAAGTAAGCGTTGTACGAAAAAAACTAAAAGATACCTTCTTTCTTCCAAATTAAACACTGAATCAAACAATCTCAAAATCAACTGCACAAAACAGTGGCGTAACATAGTTTCGGCGAAAAATTCATCTCCCCCACCCTCTGGCGGCGCCACTGGAGGCAGTACAAAGATAAGATTTTATGAAACAATAGAGACTTAAAAATCATTACCGCCCCTAAAACTTCAAGTCGATAGCTTTCGTAATTTTAGAGTTATTAAAAAAATTGTTTGTTTTTCACAAAACTTTAACATCCTGTATCTTTATTAGCAATCCCCTAAGGATGTAAGTTGATAGGAACTTTTCGGCTTATTTTAAGTCCCTCTATCACGTGTCGAAGTTTATCAGATAAACTTCGGACCACCCTGTATATAGACCACACTACTAAGGCAGGGGTTAAAATTAAATTTTAAATTTTAGAAAACCTGTAAATATTAACATATTGACTTTTCATGTATTTGTTTTACCTTCACAATCTGCGTCTTTTTTTAAAAACATTCTAATTTTAGAGCACTTTTATTTTTTTCGAAAAGGAAAAATAGTTATGACAGAAGTATAATAAACTAGCTCTGTATTCGTTTTATTTAAGCTTCAATAGTTAAATGTGAACAATAGCGCCTCAATCCTAAAATAAAATACTAACTAAATAATTCTGACCCTTAAAGCACATGTACAGGAGACATACCCTATTGTGGGTATGGAAAGCAAATCAAATTACCTGCTTAGTGGATTACGTCACGACTAATATTGTGGTCTATCCAATCAAATAAGTACTCAAATAGAGTATTCACTATTCAGTAGTATTCAGTACTATACCTATTAATAATGAATATTCGAGGATCCGGATTATTCGGATTATTCGAGTATTCGAATATTCGAATTATTCGAATATCCGAATAGTTTGAATATTCGAATATTTCTTCGAACGAATATTCGAATACTAAAATCTGGAAAATTCCCAGCCTTAGTTTTTATAAGTACGGTAGTTACTAAAACAGTTTAATGGCTACTGCACACATAATCACTGTTAGATGCTAAAGCAAATTGTAAGAGATTTAGTTAACGCTTTTGAAATATTTAATAAGGATAAATTTGTTCCAAATTGAGACATCTGAAACTCAGATTGCTGATTTGTAAATAAGAAAATTAAAAAAAAAATTTGAAATCTATTAAAACTCTATGTTATCAGTTTTTGGGTTAACACGATATGAAGAATACTACACAGCTATGAGAAATTAGGACGACCATTGCATTTTACATTTATACCTGAACTTTTTCGTTTAGTTAGTTATGAACGTGGTGAAAGATTTCATCAGGATAAAAGTATAATAAGACACGGTTACCGAGGAATATGGGGGAGCGTTACTGCTTTCTTTATATAGATTATCAGAACGATGCTGAAAGGAAAACATAATTACCTACATTTAAATTATTTCTTTTTATTTTTAAATAATAATTTTTTGTGGTACGAAGTGTTCTGAAGAAATAAAAGTTGCGTTTCATTAAAAACGCTAATTATGTCAATATCGACCTTTGCCATATAAGTGCTTGTACCTAAAAACAACAAATAATCAGAACAAAACAAAATAACCTACGCATTTTGCTGTCATTTTCTCAACAACTAATAGATTCGATTTCTTTCGAATTAGAATATTTTCATGTCTTAAAGAATTTGTAATTTGTTGTTTAGTGTTATTGCACATTTTCAAAATATTGTTTATTCAATAAAAATGGGTATTTGGTATGTTCTATTCCAATTTTTCTTTTTCTTTCTTTGGGTTTACCACCACATGAATAATTCTTGGTTATATAAATAACACAATTAGTTACACAGTATGCTAAATAAACCTCTGCGCTTGTGACTTTTATGCCAAAAGACCAGTCAAAGGGTCGTGGGCTTACTGCAAAAAGTGACCAAGTCGATATTTGTAAGATTTGAGATAATGTGACCAAGTCACTAGTAAAGTTATTTAACGTTACTGAAAAAATTGACCAAGTCATATTGATTAAGACTGTTGAAATATATACCTGCTTATAATGACCATTCAAGATAAAGCACCACTTAATACAAGCAAAACTGCCCAAGTCGACTTGGACACTTTTTGATGTCAGCGAAAAGACAAATTTCTGATGTTACTGAAAATGATCAAGTCGACTTGGTCATTTCTTGCTGTCATCATACCCTATCCGGCAATTTATTTACTGTGTAGTTAGTCAGATAGTGTGGTTTGTTTTGGTTTTTTTTATACACAAATAGAAAATTAGAACTAGAATGGGTAGTAGAGGAAAGTTGTTAGTGTCGTTATGTGCCAAAGATAAAGAACATGTGACTGCAGGCAGTAAGTACTATTTTTATATTATTATAATATTTAAAAATGTGAGGTTATATTTTACGAAATCTATGCTACTTTAGTACTTTAAGTAAGTACTTGTTTTACGAATATGTTGTTATACAATGGGGGACGGGGTGCGAGGAAGGGTGGTATTTTTTTACACATAACTCAGTTACGGGTTGTTGGGGGGGGGGCTTAAAGTGGAAAGTATCTGGAGTATACCGTTTTAGTAGTTTTACTGTAAAAAAATTTAATTTGATATTTGCCTCGTAAAATGTAGAAATAATTTTTGGCGTTTTCCAGTTGTTTTGCTTGGGTTTTTTTTATTTCGTACGTCTTTCTATTTAATTTTAGGTGAAACGGATCTAAATTTTCACCATGTAGAAAACAGTCTAGAAGATGCAGGTCTCTCCATCAACAAGTGGTGTTCAAATAGACGAAAATGAGAATGCAGATGGCCATGAAACTGAAAATGAGTCTGATAGTGGCCACGAATATGTTCCAGAAAATGAAGAAAGTTCGGATAGTGATGAGCCTTTATCAAAAATAAGACGTCGTTGGACAAAATCGAAGCCAGAAACTTGGAAGAGAAATATAACTAAGGAGAAAAGAAAGTCGTGCATGCCATACATTAGTAAAAAGAAAATAAATCCAGCAAAAGCTCCAAAAGATGTAAATTGTACCGAATGTAAATTTAGATGTTCTTCAAAATTTACACAAGAACAAAGAAGCTCTATTTGTTCAAATTATTGGAAGCTTGACTATTTACGAAAAAAAAGACTTTATTTTGTCATGTGTTTTTAATTCCTTGCCTAAAGTTCATAGAATTCGCAGCGGTACAGGTGTCAGAAAAGAATCTAGCCGTAAATACCATCTTAAAAAGGACGGAGAAACTATTCAGGTATGCAAAAACTTTTTTTGAGAACTTTATGTATCAGCCATGGCCCAGTAGATCATGCTTTAAAAGGTATTAATGAAAATGGAGTATTCGATTTGCCCGATAAAAGAGGTAAGAAGACTCCAATTAATAAAACTCCAGACATAATCTTACAAAAAGGTTAAAGCTCATATTGAAAGCTTTCCAACTATGGAGTCTCATTATTGCAAGAGATTATACTTGGACCCAAACTTATCTATAAGCAAAATGTATCAACTATACGTGGAACAATGTCAGGAAAGGAAAGAGAAACATGTTTCTGAAATAACATATCGGAGAACATTCTGTAATAATTACAACATGGCATTCTTCACTCCCAAAAAAAGACCAATGCGAAATTTGTTCACAATTTAAAAATCACACTATCACTGAAGATGATTACAAAGAACATCTAAGACGAAGGAATGAAGCCAATGCCGCAAAAGATGCTGACAAAATTAGAGCAACTGAAGATAAAACTTTTCTTAGCGTCACCTTTGACTTACAGAGCATTCTTCAAATACCTTCATCTGGTGTGTCCCAAATGTATTACTCACTAAAATTATGCGCATATAATTTCACAATTTATGAAGCAGCACCTCCGAATAACGCATTCTGTTACGCATGGACGGAGATTAATGGTCAGAGAGGTAGCTCAGAAATTGGAACAGCATTGCTTAAGTGGATTCAGAATATTCCGGAAGGTATAAAAGAAATCAGTTTATACTCTGATACATGTAGCGGGCAAAACCGCAATCAGTTTATTGCTGCTTTATTCATGTATATCGTCCAGTATACTAACATTCAGGTGTTACAGCACAACTTTTTAGAGAAGGGTCACTCCTATATGGAGGTCGACTCTATGCATAGTGCCATAGAGACGGCTAAGAAGAATGTTGATATTTATACTATGAACGATTTGCTAAATATTTTTAAACTGGCTCGTTCTAAAAGAATACGCAACAAGAAGAGTAGCCCCTACTATGTCAAGGAACTACGATTTCAAGATTTTCTCGATTTAAAGTCTTTAGCATCAGTTTTTCTGAAAAATAGAATTAAGGATGATGCTGGAAATAAAGTATCGTGGCTTAAGATAAAGGTTATGCGTTACGAAAAAAACCAACCCGGTTGTATACTTTTTAAGTACAACTACAGTGAACTAGAGTATAATGTTCTAAGAGTTTATGGCAGAGGTAGACCAGCTATTCCTCAAAATATTTTGCCATTGTATAACAATATTTTGTCTATTCCTGAGAAGAAAAAAAATAGCCTTCTCAAGTTATGCAAGAACAACATTATTCCTCCGGAGTATCATGCTTGGTATAGGTCAATTCCTGTGGACAAGAAAAAAAATGTAACTTTACCAGAACCGGATAGTTTAGAGAGCGATGAGGAAGTAGATTCGGAAGAACTTTAATTTTATGTAGAAATATCTTATTGTTATAAAAGAATAAATAATGTTTTCAAAGTATTTTTCCTGCATATCTTTGACCAAGTTAATTTTTTCGTTATTTTTTTCAACAACAAAAAGTGTCCAAGTCACATTTCTTCAAAAATTTTTATAAATGCACATATTTCAGTAATTTGATTCAAATTGACATTTCTTCATACATTTAATACCAAAATTATGCTTGCTTATAAGTAAAACTTGATTTTATATAAGACTCTAAACTTTCAAGGTAGTTTATGCAAAACCAATTTTTTGACTTGGTCACTTTTTGCAGTAAGCCCACGGGGTGTCTTTTTGACAACTAATATGAAACAAAATAAATAGTCACATATTTCCCTAACGTTTCGGAAACGAATATGTTTCCTTTTACAAAATTATTTATCTTTTTTTAGAATGTGTCAAGCGTAAGACTTGACACATATTATTTTTTGCATATAATCTTACATACAACTATTGATAATTAAAAAATATACAATACTAGTTTTGGTCAATTCTTCTTTTAACATTTGTAAGCACGTTGTATCAAAATCTACAGAGCAATGCGATAAAATTTTTTTTCATTCAATAATATTATTGCCAATTCTTTAATGTTTCTTTTCTTGCTGTTCGCTTCTTTCATTAATATTTTTAACCAATCCCAGTTTATTCTATATTCATTTTTCCCAAAAATGTTCGCAAATTTTCGATTTTTCAATTCCCCCCTGTCTAATATAATTTTTATGCTCACCTAACCTTACATTGAGAGGTCTATATAACTCTCCCACATAATGTTTTTTACACTCACACGGAATACTGTAAATACAGTTTTTTTCAATTTTGTTCACAATTTACCCGTTTTATTTTAGTAAAAATGAATCTCAAAGTATTACTCGTTTGAAACAATATCCTAATATGAAACTTATCTCCAACACGATGTAGTTTTTCAGTTAAACATTATATATTAGGAATTATTGTTGTATATTGATATCAGGTTTTTATTGTACCGGATTAAGTCTATTCTCAACATTTACTAGAGTTGAAAAATCGAAAATTTGCGAATATGCCTGGGAAAATTGGATATAGAATAAACTGGGATTCGGCAAAAATATTAACGAAAGATGCGGATAGCAAAAAAACGAAAAAATAAGGAATCAGCTATAATATTATTGAAAGAAGAAGAATGTTTATCCCATTGCTCTCTGGAATTTGGTACAACGTGATATATTACATAAACAAATAATATGTGTCAAATCTCACGCTTGACATGTTAAAAAAACTTGCTTTTCTTAGTCGTACTAAAAAGTAAAAAATAATTTCTTTGCAGAAAAAAAACCAAAAAAAGCAAGGTATGATTGTACGCAGATTGTACAAAGTGCGCACGCCTTGCTTTTTTTGGATTTTTTTTGGCAAAGAAATTATTTTTTATTTTTTAGTACGTTTTTTTTAGCAAGTTTAAAAAAAAATTATTTTTTTTTTATTTTCTACTTTTTAGTCATACTTTAATTAAATTATTATCATACATTAAATTATTATCATACTTTTACAGATTTTTTAACTTTTACCTCCACGCCCCCTACGTGGGGATATTAATGTAGAAGTAACGGTGGAATATTGTATTGTCATCTGACCTTAGCAACTGTGCAAAAGTTCATCAATTGGTTATGTCAGGAAGTGTGTTAAATGAAGAATGTATGATTTGAAGACAAACATTTTGAAAAAAAAAACTACATTGTGAGTTAAAGAAAAGCAAGTAAAAAGATAAATAACTTGAATAAATATAGTTTAAAATAAATATAGTTTAAAAAAACTAAAAAAACACGCTTTTACAGCACATCAAACTAAAAAGTGAAAAATAATTATTAATATAAACTGAAAACAATAATGAACGAAAAATACTAGTATTATTGTGAAAAAGGCGTGGGTTGCTCGATATACGAAAAATATGGCACAAAGCGCCCCACGCTTTTTTCACAATAATACTTGTATTTTTCGTTCATTATAGTTTTCAGTTTATATTAATAATTATTTTTCACTTTTTACTTTGATGTGCTTTAAAAGCGTGTTTTTTAGTTTTTTTAAACTATATTTATTTTTCACTTTTTAGTTTGATGTGCTATGAAAGCGTGTTTTGTAGTTTTTTTAAACTATATTTATATTGCTTATTGATGCTGATATTATAACATATTACGATCCAACAGATATTTCTGAAAAAAAAAATATTTTTTTATTTCAGCCATGGGATTTGAACTCACGCCCGAGGAGTCCGTCGTTTCGCGTCGACTAAGACTTGCCCGCTCGGCCAACGACCGAACTGAGAATCACGGAATATACTTACAATATTAAGCCTCTTGCTCTCACGTAGAGGATACGTGAGGAAAGGACTGGCGATCCTGATCAGGATAATGATTAAACTTATCAAATTATTGTATTGTTACCGGTTCTTCGTAAGTGTACAAAGTTTCAATTAAATCTGTCCGTTTAAAGTGGGTTAAAATCGAGTCCAAAGAGTCGGTTACAAACAAACAAGCAAACAAACATACAAGTGAAGCTAATAAAAGCGTGTTAAAAATGAATCTCAAAGTATTAATCATTTGAAACAATGCAATGTCCTAATATGAAACTTATCTCCACGACGTAATTTTTCAGATAAACATTGTATATTAGGAATTATTATTGTATATTGATATTGATATTCAGGTTTTTATTGTACTGGATTAAGTCTGTTCTCAATATTTACTAGAGTTGAAAAATCGAAATTTTGCTTGGGAAAATTGGATATAGAATAAACTGGGTATCGGCAAAAATATTAACGAAAGATGCGGACAACAAAAAACGAAAAAATAAGGAATCAGCTATAATATTACTGAATGAAGAAAAATGTTTATCCCATTGCTCTCTGGATTTTGGTACAACGTGATATATTACATAAACAAATAATATGTGTCAAATCTCACGCTTGACATGTTAAAAAAAACCTTGCTTTTTTTAGTCGTACTGAAAAGTAAAAAATAATTTCTTTTGCAGAAAAAAAAACAAAAAAAGCAAGGTATGATTGTACGCAGATTGTACAAAGTGCGCACGCCTTGCTTTTTTTGGATTTTTTTGGCAAAGAAAATTATTTTTTATTTTTTAGTACGATTAAGAAAAGCAAGTTTTTAAAAAAAAATTTAATTTTTTTTTTTTATTTTCTACTTTTTAGTCATACTTTAATTAAATTATTATCATACATTAAATTATTATCACACTTTTGCAGATTTTTTAATTTTCACCCCCGCGTCCCCTGCGTGGGGATATTTGTAGAAGTAACGGTGGAATATTGTATTGTCATCTGACCTTAGCAACTGTGCAAAAGTTCATCAATTGGGTATGTCAGGAAGTGTGTTAAATGAAGGATGTAAGATTTGAAGACAAACATTCTGAAAAAAAACTACATTGTGAGTTAAAGAAAAGCAAGTAAAAGGATAAATAACTTTAAATAAATATAGTTTAAAAAAACTAAAAAAACACGCTTTTAAAAGCACATCAAACTAAAAAGTGAAAAATAATTATTAATATAAACTGAAAACAATAATGAACGAAAAATACTAGTATTATTGTGAAAAAAGCGTGGGTTGCTCGATATACGAAAAATATGGCACAAAGCGCCCCACGCTTTTTTCACAATAATACTAGTATTTTTCGTTCATTATTGTTTTCAGTTTATATTAATAATTATTTTTCACTTTTTAGTTTGATGTGCTTTAAAAGCGTGTTTTTTTAGTTTTTCTAAACTATATTTATTTTTCACTTTTTTAGTTTAATGTGCTATGAAAGCGTGTTTTGTAGTTTTTTTAAACTATATTTATATTGCTTATTGATGCTGATATTATAACATATTACGATCCAACAGATATTTCTGAAAAAAAATAATTTTTTATTTCAGCCTTGGGATTTGAACTCACGCCCAAAGAGTCTGTCGTTTCGCGTCGACTAAGACTTGCCCGCTCTGCCAACGACCGACCTGACAGTCACGGAATATACTTACAATATTAAGCCTCTTGCTCTCACGCAGAGGATACCTGAGGAAAGGACTGGCGATCCTGATCAGGATAATGATATAAACTTATCAAATTATTGTATTATTACCGGTTCTTCGTAAGTGTACAAAGTTTCAATTAAATCTGTCCGGTTAAAGTGGGTCAAAATCGAGTCCAAAGAGTCGGTTACAAACAAACAAGCAAACAAGCAAACAAACAAGCAAGCAAACATACAAGTGAAGCTAATAAAAGCGTGTTAAAAAGGAAAGATTTGTGTCCAAAATGTTAGGGAAATATATATTTTTTTGTATCATATTAGTTGTTAAAACACACCCTCTGACTGTTCTCTTGACGTAAAGTCACAACAGCAGAGGTTTACTTTTCCAGTGGCATACTGGGTAACTTTTTTATTTTATTTTATCTATTTATTACTGCAACAAATTTAACAAAACAATATGTCTTAACCTAGTTTACAATACAAAAATGACACCTGAGGATACCTCTTTTTGTGTCGAGCAGTATTTATATTCTCGTTAATATGTTTTCGTAACAATAATGACCAAAATAATAGGAATAGTGTATGTGTGACCTACCTAATAATACTATACTATATACTAAGTAAATATCCTAAGGACTTAATACCTCTATTGTTTGTAATATAGTTGTTAACGTGGATAAAAACAAAATTGATATAAATAATTTGGGGCAGTGTAGGATAAATGCAATGATTTATATACAGGGGTGAAAATCACAAAAGCATAAATACAAGAATAAAAAAAAATACAAAACTAAAAAAGAGAAAAAAAGAGAAAGAAATAGTGAAACGGCTCGAATGTGCTAAGGATTATTTTTTTCTATCTAAATTTAACTTCCTAATATTTTAACTAGAGAAAGGATGCAATGTGGCGATTTTGTGTTGAATTAAGTTAAAATGGATAGAAGTGTAGTGTAATTGTCCATATATTTTTTTGCTTCTATTCTGAATCGCTTTTTCCTCATTATGTGGTGGAAGTTTGTTATATAACTTGATTCCATTGTATTTAATGCTTTTTTGGAGACCCTTTTGCTATAAAATGGAGCTTTATACGCGTTGTTCACCCTAGTTCTTGTTTCATATTGGTGTTTAACAATGGATCCAATAGTCACCTTATTGTTATGCGCGTAGGTTATGGCAGCATGCATGTATAGTCCCGCTACGTCAAGTAACTGGTTCTCAATAAAGATGTTTCTGCAGCTTTCTCTTTTTTTTTTTTTTTGTTAAATGTTGTTCTCAAAATATAGTTTTGTGTTATCTGCACGGGTCATAAAATTAGTTTATAGACAGAACCCCATATTTTGATACCATATTTAATTATAGATTCAACTAAGCTGTTGTACGTGACAAGGAGAGAGATTTATTGTATAGTATAGTCTTTAGGTTATAATATTTATAGATCAGTTTTCGTATTCTTCCATTTAAATAGTTAATATGATTTCCCCATTTCAAATGCGGGTCTAAAACCAATCCTAAGTATTTCATGGTGGGGGCGTTATGTACACAGCTGTTAACCGATTCATTAATAAGTATGAGTTGTAGAATATGCAGCAATCTAGCTTTTGTGGGATAGACGGGTATATATTTAAGTTTTGTAGTGTTGAGTTTAAAGATGTTGTTATCTAGCCAAGTTTTTACTTTGTCAATTGTAGTGGTGCTTCTTAGCACAAATTAGTACCGTATCGTCTGCATATGAAAAGGAGAGATTATTGTATAGTATACTCTTTAGGTTATAAAATTTATAGATCAGTTTTCATATTCTTCCATTTAAATAGTCAATATGATTTCCCCATATTAAATGCGGGTCTAAAACCAATCCTAAGTATTTCATGGTGGGGCGTTATGTACACAGCTGTTAACCGATTCATTAATAAGTATGAGTTGTAGCATATGCAGCAATCCAGCTTTTGTGGGATAGACGGGTATATATTTAAGTTTTGTAGTGTTGAGTTTAAAGAGGTTGTTATCTAGCCAAGTTTTTACTTTGTCAATTGTAGTGGTGCTTCTTAGCACAAATTAGTACCGTATCGTCTGCATATGACATAATATTGCAGCCATAGTTGTTTTGTAATAGATTGTTTATATATATCAGGAATATGCCAGGACCTAGAATAGTTCCTTGGGGAACTCCAGTTCTTATTGTCCTTATTGCGCTATAAACGTTACCTATTTTAACTTGTTGAGGTCTATTGACTAAGTATTCTTTAAATAAGTCATATGCTTTCCCTCTCATGCCTATTATGTTCAGTTTATTTAATAGCTTTGTATGAGTTACTGTGTCAAACACCTTTTATAAATCTAAAAAAATGTTCGAATCGAAGTTAGTATGGTATCTGCTAATAGTTGAAGAGGTTCCACAGTACCATGCTTTTGAAATCCATATTGATTTTTTGACATTGTTTTATTTTTTGCTAGAAACGACCGGTCTCTTATTCAGACACTTTTCAAAAATGTTTGCAGTATTATTTATTAATGATATTGGTCGATAGTTTGGCACATCATTTTACTGCCATTTTTATTTATTGGTACCACAATACTCTCCTTAAACATTTCAGGTATGATGGAGCTTTTAAACATAAGATTAATAATATAAACAATAGGCTTACTAATGTTTTTAGATATGTTTTAAGGTTTTTGTTGTTATACCGTCTTTGCCTGGCGAGGCGTTGTTTTTCAGGCTGGATATTACCTCCTCTATTTCACGGCCACATGCGTCCTCCAAGAATACTGAATTAATATTTCCGTTTATGTTTTTGTTAACTAGCAGACTTTGTACCTGATCGGAGATTTCTCTTGCGATTTATTCACGGATTTATATGTATAAAGAAATTGTTGAAATTGTCGGCTATTTCTTTTCTATCAGTTACTTGCTTATCGTTCTCAATAGTTTTATCGATACTGTCAGTGCATTTTCTATTATGATTTATAACTTCATTGATGCAGTCGCAAATTGTTTTATAATTGTTCCCAGAGGCTTGAATTTTTTCTTTATAGTAATCATTTTAGTGGCTCTAATTTGTGTTGTTACGGTGTTTCTATAGTAATTATAGTATTCTTTTAGTTGTGTATTTTCTTTATTTTTCATAAGTTTTTGCTTAAGTTTGTCACGTTTTGAAATGGAATTTAGTATTCCTTGGATCATCCATGGGTTAAGTTTATTATTTCTAATTGTTACTGCTATTGTTGTTGCCTCATTTATTTTTTAAACTCAAATTGTTGTAGAAGATATTTAACGCATTGTTGACGTTACTTTACCTATACCATTCATCCCAATTTATTTGCTCAACTCCTTTCAATATTTTTTTCTCGTTTAATTTTTTAATTTCTTTTTATCTTACTTGCTTTTAGTTTTTCATTGTTTTCAAGTTCCAGATTAAGAAGTATTGCATAGTGGTCGGTTACGTTATTCTACAACACCCTGAGTATACAATTAATTTGCATTCTTCTATTTATTTTAGTAAAAATGTAGTCTATTATCGAGGCACTCTTTTTATTTTCCCTAGTAGTTACATTAAATTGTTCCAACATATAGCTTAGGGCATAAGGGTCTGTTAAGTCCTTAATATTTACACAAGAACAAGTTCTTGTGATATTTATATTTATGTCTCCAGCCAGGATTGTAATATCATTACCGTTTACGGATTTTACATAATCCTCAATACCTCAATACCGTCAATAAACTAATTATATTTTTTAGATAACCAAGAATTATTCATGTGGTAGTAAGTCACAAGAAAGAAAAATAAAAATTTAGAGAATGCTATAAATAACGTTCAGACAATATTTTTATTCTAATATGTAATTCTGAACTACAAACAATTTGCTTGTGCTTAAAAGTTGCATCTAGTAAAGATTTGACACAACAAACCCGTTTCTCAATGTACCTGCTATTGATAGAAAAAGAAAATACCTTAATGTACCGTGCTAAATAAAGCATAACACCCGATTTACCTGAGCAATCTGATTCTCCGCCATTAAGCTTCAAAACTATCAACTAGAGACGACAGGTGAACAGACAGGGTGCAGGTGAACAAACTCCACAATCGCAAACAGCATGAGAACAAGAACTTCGCACTAGAATCACATCACTTTGGCTTTGCAAACCATATTTCACCGAGACAGGCGTCAGTCGACCGTCGTAGAGGGCCGGGAGTGACTCGATAACAAATGAAAATTACCTCAATCACCACTCACCACCCAAACATAAACACACCACACGTGTTGACGTGATATTTTACGTGACTTTAGTAAGCGATGGCCGTCTCTCGACGATGCTCTATGTGAATGCTGGGTTTTCGACTTGACGCCAATTCCCCTACCACTGTTTGAAATCGATCAGCGAAAACCTTGTGGTGCGCCGCCGCTGCCAATCCTACAGTTTAGTCCTTCAGGATTTTTTTCTAGCACAGGAGTTAAAGGCATTTTTTCCTTATCGGTTTTTTTTCTGCGAATCTCCATGATTTATTTGCCTTTTCCGTACCGTATTTCTGAAAAGGAGATATTACTTATCGAAATTCATTATTCTTTTATACATAAGCAAAGTGGCGAACTTAAGTGGCGACGTAATTATAATGGAATTAAAATTGGATCCTACCAATTTAATAATTAATACTTCGCTTTTTTTTGTCAACTAAATATACAAGGTGTCCGGAAATAGCATTAGTATACCGCAGGAGGTGATTCTACACTCAATAATATGAAGAAAAGTTCCCATGAACATGGGTCGGGGTCACTACAGCCCAAAATGTGGGTTTTATTAATTATTTCAAAAATTACTAAAACTAGAGGAGGAAAATCTGGTACTTGGGGTAATTTAACTCGAGAAATCGTTTGGTGGCGATAGAAAAGAGAGGCGACGATTAGGGGGTCAGTGACGGTGTACACATCCGATAAAATGTGTCGTATTTTTTTGGTTTTGGGTTTTTCTACTTTTTGACTTTATAATAAGATTTTTCTGATGGTTTTATATAGAAAAAATGTACTATTGGTGAAAGGTCGCAGGACGTATCGTTTTCAAGAAAAAACATGATTTTTAAATTTGATGATTAAGTACGTATTTTCAAAATGACTATCGTAAAGACAAATAAACAAAAATAACGATTTTTTTTTAACAATGGGCTCTTATTTTAAAATTCTCTTAAAAATGTTCATATCGTAGTATTAGTCCACAAGAATTTTCATGTCATTTAAATGAAATCACTTTATAGGGTAAAATAGCATTCAAAATTTCAAATGTATAAATTGGCACGGAAACACTATCTACTGTGACCTCATTCTTGTAGTAAACAAACAAGCGCAAGTAATGATTGGTATAATTTTTTTATTTATTATATAAAATAATGAGTTCCCATCGTTATAGGTAGTGTTTGGTGCCGAACTGCAAGAGCACAAGTGTAAAGGCACAAGTTGTTTATAAAACTGCCAGATGATATTAAAATGAGATAGACTTGATTACAACTTGCCAGGAGACCCAAAATTAATTTTGAGTAAAAGCATACTGTATTTTTTGTGAGAATCACTTTGATGTAAGTTCTATTTTGTCTTATACTTTCAGTAGCTTTTAACTTTACAACTAATGTAAAACAAGTGAAGTCTTTCGCATATCTGTCATTTCAAAAAATCTGACATATTATTGCTTCGTATTTATGCATTTCTAGAAAAAAAAAAATTGGGTAATACAAAGGCACTCTTTCAAATCTAACATGATAATAATAATCAATACCTATAGAACTTTATATTTTATACTGTCATTCTTATCTGAATGTGCTAGTATAAAAGTTTTAGGCATATAATGAATCTAAAACAACATTTCCAATACATTTCATCATAGAAACTATTAAAACAACTACTCAGTCTATGAGCAGGAGCTGCATTGAATTCTTATTATTAGAAGCAAAAAAATTGAGATTGAAAAAATATTAACTCACCAAATATGATTACCGAAGTTACAGTAATTAATCTAGATATTGTCTTTCAGTTTATAATGTCAAAATAAATATGACAAATGTTCATATTTTGAATTATCTAATTTAAATGTTTTTATAAATAATTTGTACACGGACTATCCTCCTGACCAGTTCATAAGAATGAAATTATATATGTTATCAACTGTGTTCATACATGTTTTTTTTTTTAATACGGATTACTGTTGAGCCAGATGAGACGTTTTGGTGATTTGGGAATGATTTTGATTTTCGGATTTACATGAGTACGCCATCACGAAAATCCGGATTCCAGCACACAGTTTTAGAGGAAATGAAAGTATATACCCAGAACTCAATTGTAACATAGCGTACAAGAATATTCACGTAGACGCGTTTTGAGAATTTTACGGTTTATATTTAATATGATTCCATCCAACAATTTCGTGGCTTATACGTCATCTACTATAAGAATTACCAAGCACAATTAATTTGGAGTAAGTACAGAACAGTCAATTGTTAATACCCTGTAAACGAAAAACTGGAATAGCGCTGTGTCAGCAGTATCAGGAATTAGAGGCGACACAATGTTTAGGCTAGGAATATGAGAGCTCTTTGTTGATATAAAAGAAAAAAAAGGAATAGTCAGTCTATGTAGGAGCTTGCTTTTAAAAACTGTGCGATTACTGAATTATTATTGTTGACATAACGTTCTATTTTTGGAACTATTATTAAATTGTATTTTCTGACTATTTTTGGTTTTTATCTTTTAACAGAATGTTTTATTTTACCGTAATATTAAGAAAATGTTCTTTTTCATTTTCATGAATATTTACTAAATATCTAATAACTATCAAAAATTATTTAAAAAATTGTAATCTAAAGACAATTGCTAAAAAAACATTAATTATGTGACAATGTTTTCTAGTAAATAATAGTAGTTAGATTTAAAATTTGAGAGACTTTAACGGTAGATAAGGAGACATTCGAAAATGGAATTAGAAGTAAAATTTCTATTTTTGGTAATTCGTATGTATGTTTTTACAGTTTGAATTTAAAGACTTGGAAGTTTGTGTGATTCTGATGGAAAAAGATAATTTTAAACATACCTAGTGATAGTATTACTATCGCTAGATAGAAAATTGTTTCTTGTGTCCCTACTCAATAATTTTATTTGACTTCCTCTTGAGATACCTATGTCTTGAAAAATTTTAGGCGGAGCACATGCCGGATGTTTTTTTTTGGGACCAGTTTGCACAAATTTGCCAGTAGATGTAACATTTTAAAATCTTTAGAGAATATTCTAAAGCGTTTTCCTTTGTGACTAACCTGTAATATCCTAAGAAAAAATCAGAAACAAAAAAATTATTACATTCTGGAACTAAAAAAAAGATTGTTAAGGTATTGCGAATTAATTATTTCTTCATTATTTACACCTACCTCACTTAATTATTTAATTGTGAATTAGTACCATTTTTGTGGTCATTTGATTGGTCTAAAAGAAATTTATTTCTGGTAGGAAAAAATGCAATAAATCTAATCAATCAGATGTACTTAACGATATAATACTTTAATTGCAAAATCAAAGCCTGAAAGAGTTCGCACGTTATATCACATTATAAAAAATTTGGCAAAAATTACAACTCACGATGGTGATTTTTTTAGGGTCATGTAAAAATTTTTACACAATTAATTATTTGTTCATTATACAGTGCGACCGTAAAGTATGTAATAAAGTCTTTATTTCTTAAATCAAAAATATTTAGAAAAAATCACTGGACACGTCGATTTTTAATTTCAATTGCGAACCTTATCCTTTACTTTTTTTTTTTGGTTATGATGCAATCACTGTTTCTTTTATCACGTTATCGATATATTTTTAAATGGAACAACCTGCATATTTCTCAATTTTTGGATTTTGAATCAACAACTGATTCCAATAGTGTTTCAGATTTAGGGTCTAAAATTGATAAGTTGAAAGATATGGCCATTTTGAATATAAGAATTGATTAATTTTTCAGGTTTTGTTTGAACAAATAATAGTCACTAGAACTAACGGTTAGTTAATAATAAAAAAAAATTTATAGTAAATGTTCGAACTGTACTCCTTGTTGTAGCTAACAGTACTCTAAATGATGAATAAAGTGTTACCGAACCTTTTTATAGTTTCCTAAGAAATGTTATTTATTTCTGTTATAATTCTCTCTTTTAATTCAACTATGTTTTTCGGTTTGGTTTTATAAACGTAGTTTTTTAGATGGCCCCACAGAAAATAATCTAATGGATTGCGGTCAGGTGACCGTGGTGGCCATTCGACGGGTCCACATCTATCAATCCACCTGTTTAGAAATATTTGGTCAAGTACATGAGTTAAAAAGCAAAGCAAAGCACCATTAAAAGCAAAGGGAAAATGCTGTTTAAAAAAGTTAAGTTTAATTTACCTAATAATTAATATTTGAAATTCATCAGTATTTAAATATTACGTAATTGTTACGCACATTAATTTTTAAAAGTATAAAATGTGTTGTGAGATATCAGGATTTAGAGAAAAATAAGCACAATATTGTCGATGCACCTAAACTAATGGTAAATTTTAAAAAGTTTGGAGTTACTCTTTATTATTGAAACAAGTACCCCCCCCCCAAACACCATATTATTCTCAAGATTATTCGCTCTCTACGCTAGAAATGGAGATCCTAGAAAAGTTTGTCCTTACTTATGTCACTGTTGGTATATTTGAATAATTCGAATTTTGATGTATATATAAATTAATCTTTGTGTTTAATGAACTGATAAAACTGGAAGTATTTGGAATACAGATTATTAATGAATATTGGTTTTGTATGTTTAATTGAAACAAATTATATCACGTCATGCCAATCTACTACTCTCCCGACAATTCAATAAGCCGTAATAATTTCTTTATATTTATACTCTACTTTTCACATGACTAATTAAAAAATTATTTGCAATCTAACTGAAGTGCACACTACACGTGTCCATTATTCGTCATAGAGCTTGGCAACCTGAAAAACGAAACTACATGGAAGAGGCAAAGTGAATTTTTTAATTTTACATTCAATTACAATGTTTTAAAATGTATTTTATGACGGTAATATGGTTCTATAGGTAAATAAAGGTTTTTAATACATCAACTACGAAGATTCTAGGATGTTCTATTTTCTTATTTTTAAATTATCTAATTGCTCAGGAAACGTAGAAAAAATATCATTTAATAACAACTACGGAGAATCTGAGGCTTCATCTGATCATCCAACTCCATTAATTGATAACAAAATATTATTATGGTCAACATTTTCAACATTTACAATTTATTCAAAGATAATTTCTTATTTTTTGCATCAAACCTACTAAAACCAAAATAATTTGGAAAATATTTTTATCCTCTCGTATTTACAAAGTTTATTTTATTTTTAGATAGTAAAATTTTCACGGCAGATTGGAGCAGTGTATAACGAGTTAGTCTGTTACAAGGTATTGTGTATGTTGCAACTCCAAAGGGAATATGCAGTGAATTATGACATTCTTACAAAGAATCTCTGAACCATTCAACTTCTGAGGAACTAGTATTGTCAAACTTCTCATTTGAAATAAATCGAGCTACACTAATTGCAAGAGCTCAGTAAACTTCAGCTGAAAACTATAATAAACTCTTATCGAAAATAACAATATATTAGACAATAATTATTGTCAATTTGGTTTTAGCAGTAACTGCTCCACGGTCCAAGCTGCTGATAAGTTGGTACGAGGCATAGTGGAGGGCCTTGAGGAGGGCAAGTCCTTGGCACTTACATTATGTGACCTCACCAGGGCCTTCGACTGTGTCTCGCACGATCTCCTGTGGGAGAAATTAAATCACTACAAAGTAAGGGGGATTCCCCTGGATTTTATTAAATCGTACTTACATAATAGATCTCAGCGAGTCTTAGCAAATGATGACTTATCAAATTGCTTATCTGTAAAACACGGTGTGCCTCAAAGCTCTGTCCTGGGAACACTTTTGTTCATAATTTATCTCAATGATATATTTAATAGTTTCTAATCTGAGCACTGCATATGATTTGCTGATGACTCCTCCTTTTTGGAATCCCATGAAGATATTGTTAAATTATTTGTTCTCATCAGCCGAGGTAAAAGCTGAACAGTGATTCACCGAATCACTTTAAAAGAATAAAAACAAAAAATTAATAATAAAATATAAACCTTAACAAAAATAAAAAAAAAAAATTCTTTTTCATTTGCACCTGTCATACGGCGTGCTTTTATGGAGAACTCTCAATTCATTAGGGCATTTCGCCTGCAGGAACATTGTCAGCCTCTATTTATAAAATTTAAAATATTACCACTTCGCTCTTTATATATTTTCTATGCATTACTAGAAATTCATAAAAAATGTGTCATTTTCCTTCAATCAGATCTACACAACAATCCCATTATATATGGTGATAACCTTAGGCATCCTAGATTTCGGCTAGCAGTTTCTGCACGCAATTCGTCCAATATACATATTTATAATTAGGGCTGTCAAAAATATTCCATGGGACAGTGGCGTACGTGAAATTAACTAATACGAGAAACAATAAACTGTTACAATTTATAACAATGTATGTAAAACTTACCCTCTTAACTAGCTTGATGAACTAGCTTGCTTATGACAAACTGGAGAAGATGTGTAGCCATTTTGCAGCATCAGGTATGTTTCTATGGTTGTCTCCATGAATGATGTTCGGTGGGGAAAAATTTTTTTTTTTTTTTTGGAAAAGGGCGGGTGGAATCTTATTGGAGAAAACCCCGCGCGCGAAAAAAAGTCCTTGAACGCACTTAACGGATCTGGGGCTGCACCATTCACATATTTGTCTTAATTTGGTAAAACCGGTGTTTTCATTTAACACACTTGCGAACTTTTCTTTAACGTGCTCATTTGTTGCGTCACTTATAGCGTGTAGAAGTAGATTTACTTCGTCCACTATTTGCAATGGCTCCGCTAACGACAACGCACTGTTTTCTAATTTTTTTATGCTTTCATGTAATGGTTTATAGTTATTCGCAATATTTTTTGAAAGCTGTTTCAATGGAAATATCCTCGAATTTTTTTTGGCTTTCCTTAATAGCTGCAGCCTCATCTGGATTGAATTGTAGTATCACGGCTTTTATTTGTTGGAAATATTTAGCATAATAAAAAGCTGCCTGCAACCATGTTCCCCAACGTATAAGAATCGGCTGTGGTGGTTCAGGAATACCGGGACACTTGCTATGAAATGCACGGAGACGTTTAGGAGATTTAAGAAACACTTTTTTGTACTTGCTATTAATGCATCCACCTCTGGAAAACCTTTTCGAATAGTTTCTGCCACAAGATGTAAAGCATGCACTTTACACGTAACATGTATAAACGTACAACCTTGTTCTTGCAAAGAATGGCCTACCGAACGCATTGTCACGGCGCCATCAGTCACAAACATCAATACTTGACATTTTGATAGTTCAAATTTTTCTAACGTCTCCAGCACCACCCTGGTAATTGCTTCGCTAGTACACTGACTTAGTCTTTTGCTAGCTAGTAGAAGTGGAACTGTCGGTTTAAGAGGATCCAGTACTCGTACTATAACATTTAAAATAGAATTTATTTTACAATCTGTTGTCTCATCAACAAATAACCACAGCCGTGTATTTTTTAATTCACATTTCATTTTATTTACCATATCTACGTGTACAGTTGGTAGATAGTTACATAACGTTGTGCGACTTGATAACTTCACCTGGGCATTGTATTTATTCCGGAACTCTCGAAATGGTTGTTTATCGAGTATGTGCAGCGGAACATCACAGGCAATCAGCATTAATAGTAAATCAAACATAAACTGTGTTGTCGAAGGCACGCAATTTTTTTTATTTTTATGGTGTACACTATTTACGTGAAGCCAAAAAACCCCCTAAACCCAAAAAACAAACCTTTTCCGCACACTTTACAAATTATTTTAGCACCATCATAGAATAAATCGTTCACCTATGAATATATTCACTTTGTCAGCAAATGGCCGTTTTCTACCCCTGCTTTTATTATTAAATTAATATCAACAATACAGTACAACAAATAAAATAAAAACACAAAAACAATATGCAATACGCTCAAGTGACTTAACGTGTACACAACTTGAAAGCTAATAATAGACTGGACTGGAGAAAGTTTCGCGGTCAAGGTGAAGGCCGGCGACAGTAAGTACATCTGTACTCTACGACCATGATACACAGAAACGATTTGCAGCTTTATTTATAATAAATTGCCCCCCGTGATAAAAAACTAAATTATACTCGCATCAAGTTCAAAATTAAATGCTATCTGCTCTTCTTGTGTTTTTATTCAATCGCTGAATATATGGAGGCACCAGTAAATGTTCTAGTTGATATGTAATATACTGATCGGCTAACAAGTTATTTTTGTATGCTTCACTATACTTAAATATTATTATTATTGTTTCTCTCTGTGTATATACACACATATATGTATTTTGTGGATTCTATTATTTCTCTGTTCTTTACTCATTATGCTTTTTGTTTTACAATACTTTGTAAACCTTTTGTGACTTACTACAAACATTATTTTATGCAAAGTAGTGAAATAAGATTGTATCTATTTATCTAAAAATAAAAAAAAATAAGTGGAGTAAATTCAAAATCATTTAATAATAATTAGACAAGTGTTTAAAACAGAAACATATGACGAATAATCTAAATTAATAGACTTTCGAGTTAAAAGTCCAAACCGTTCGGAATATTCTGGAGAGTTTTAGACTACATAGATGGATGATATAAGGCACATAATGGGTCAAGGAGCTCAGCACTTATTTGGATTGTGCTAGTTAAGAGACATAAATAGTAGACTAAAGTAGTGATTTCCAAGTATTTAATAGTGGTTATAGTTTCATTATCCATTGTTAATTAATAATAAGTTAATAAAGTACCGAGTAAATGGTACCAGTAGTTTCAATCAACGAATCCACGGTTTGAGGTGTTTGTGAGGAGAGCAAATACGTAACAATATGATAAAAAGCTCAATTCTTTGTTACAAAAAGCATATGAATTTGTTGGAAATTGATCAAAACTACACATATCTACTCGAATTTGAAAAACATGAATGTAATTTAATATGTTGGAAATGTAATTCGTTACTTACTGTAACTGTAAAAAATAAAGTAAAAATGTGATGTCATGGTAAAAATTTTTCCACCGGAGGGTGTGACACTGACCTCCCCAAGTATAGTAGCTCTTGACGGGATATTAATCAAAAATGTCATTGCAGATTTTGAATATCTCCAAGCATTTACAATATAAAGTATATTACTAAATATCAATAGAACAAGAGAACCGGAGATATTGGGAGATTCTTTTGATATTTCGAGCAATTCAATAAAGTTCTTTTTAACAACATTGAAGGCTAGAGCCGGTCTGCCATAAGGAGATTTTCTGAAACCCCCGGCGGTTTGAGAAAAATTTTCCGTTTATTTTCACGATATCTTCAGCTGTTCATAACGATAATTTTTTAAATTATGTATTCACATATAAGTAAAAATTGACTTTTTTATTTTTTATCTTACGGAAGTGCGACTTTTGTCATTCGAAAGAGTGTACGTAATCAGAACCTGAAGTAAGGGGTGATTTTTCAATTATGTTTTGGATATTTGTAACTTTTTTTTGTTTTTTTGTTTTACGGACTTCTTTTTTTCCAATAGAGTCAGAACCTAAGGAGTAATGAAGTTTTTTGTGTTTATTTTCAACCATTCAAGAGAAACAATATTTTTTTTAAATATAGTGAGTACTGCACATGCATTTCTATCAAATACGTCGTGATTCTACATGGTAAGGTTATGTACAAATGGAACCACAAGATCTGGGAGCAAAGAGTGCTACCTGCCCAACCAACACCTCACCGGTACTGTACGCAATTAATGGCAATTGCAATTAATTAAAGAGCAGTACATTTTTTTCAACTTTACGTATATTTTTCGTTTCGGTTCGGAACTTCCTGCGGCCTGACTACTAGGCTCTTGTTATTGTTTGTACGCCTATTTGTAATGATATGTTTTCGCTTTTTATATCATATCATAAAACATGTTTCACCCAATCACCTGTGCTAAGTTCAATTCTCCAGAATTCGCAGTTTTACTACTTTGTGATGCTTTTTGTGCACGTTTATGTGCGGAAACCATTTACCCCAAAACATCAAACACCCAATCAGAAATGTGTCGTTAACATTATTACCGCTGTACCAACATAAATTTAAAAGCACTCAAAACATTTTTATTTACGTCTTAGCTTTTGAACTATATTGGTCTAAAATACTTACCTAAGCGAGGAAAGTTTTCTGATATAAATTATTGAAGCTTGAGAAAAATACATCACAAGCTTATTTTTATTTGATTTTGTATTAATGGCATTCAAGTATTTATTTATTTTGTCGTTTTGGTACAAGCAGTGTTCCCTAACCAACTATACAGGGTGTTCCCTAAATATCATGTACATACACAAGGGGTAATTCTTTGGCTTATTTCACGACTGAAAGGTCCGCAAACGCTACAGGGTGTTGAAATTTGAAGATTTTTATTTTTTTCTTTATAGCTCCTGCAGTTTTTGAGATATTTAGCTCAAATTTGGCATATAGGTTACGCTGTAGGGCTTACATCATTGGGCATGCCAAATAGTTGTGAGAATCTACAGGGAGATCTTTTCAGGGGTCATGCCCCTTTTCTCCCTCTGAACTTTTTTTCGATGCGCCAGTGGTAGATTCTAAAATACAATATGAATTTTCTGTTTTATTTAGAAACTTCTTGTCTCTTGTAGTTTTTCTGTAATGCGACCGTTACCGAGAAAAAAGAAATAAAAAACTATTTTCTAATATAGATAACGAAAATTTTAAAAATATTTTATTGAAAATTGTATTTGAACGTAACTTGTGTATATTTTTAAACTTTATAATCGTAAAAATATCAAAAAAATCTTCAAATTTCGACACCCCGTAATTAGTAAATAAGCGACCTATGTTTATATAAACTTTCAGTCATGAAATAAGCCAAAGAATTACCCCCTTGCGTATGTACATGATATTTAGGAACACCCTGTCTATCCATTTATATTTGCTTATTTACAACCAAACACGAACAGAATTGCTAAGGTAAAAAAATATTCCTTCGACTTTGATAGACACAAATTAATCTATACAGGGTCTTGCAACAGTGCGTCGGTCTTGTATAGCTCTTATACCATATACGTTAGGAATTTCATTTAAGTACAGTTCTTAACTACACATGAAGAGGCACCCTAAGTAAATATTTTCGGATGTACAGGGTATCACAAAAACTGAGACACCATAGAGGTAAGTTTTTTTAAACAGATTACCCTTGATATTTTTGCATATTTTTAATGCCCTTGATGTTCCTCATTCGCACACATAATATGAGCGTAATCCACTGCTTCCCTTAGTGGCAATAAATTAAAAATGAAAAAAAAATTCAATTCAATTTCATCACTAAAGATAAACGGTCCCCATTTTTTCAAATGGGGATTTGAAAACAAAACAAGGTTAAGAACTGTTTAATGAAAATGGTAGGATACTATAACTATAATTATATGAAATCCATCATTATACAGGGTACTCGAAATAAATGTTCAAATTTTGAGAATTTTATATAGATTTTTCTCACTTTTTTCAAATGGAACACCCTGTATATTTTTACGTAGTAATATGCAGAATTTAATTACAAACAATTTTTGTATAAGTGTTACCATAGGAATTCATAGTCGTTTTTGAAATAATTGACAAAATTTATGGGTAGGTAAAAAACGGCTTTGAGATAAAGGTTTCAAATTTGGTACACTTATTCTAAAGGCCAAAGACAATGAAAAATTCAGTGATGAGCAAAATCGGCCAGCTGAAAGGGGGTTCACGGGACCCAAACTTTTTGGTATTGGACTTTACAAAAAAATATATTCTTGATGAAAGATTATAAATCATGTCTACTATATCAAACGAATAAAATATATGTTCCAGGTACTTTAATAAAGCTGATGTAAACTGAAATATTTTACACTTGGTCTCATAAAATGGGGTTAGAATAAATATAACAGTTTGATATTTGAAAGGTCTAATTTAGTTACAAAAATGTCAATGTTAATAACAAAAAAATATTAAAATATATGACGCGAATTATTATTTACAGTATCGCATGACGCTGATAATTAATTATTTAAAAATTTTAATGAAGCATTTCAAGGTACGCTATTAAAATTTAATAGAGGTAAGTGAATTAAATAGAATGATATATACTGGTATAAGAAAGTTATATGCTCGCCACATCAGATATTTTCGTTAATTTTCGGGCCGAATTCTATAATAATCAGAGGTTTCAGAATTTTACAACTCTTTCGATTTCCACCCCCTAAAAACAACCCTATTGAATCGAGGGAATTTTTTTCACTAATTCGTGGGTCGAATTCTATGAGAATCAGAAATTTCAAAATGTTACTAATTTTTTTTCAATTTCCATCACCTAAAAATTTAAAGGATTTTTTTTCACTATTTTTGCCATAATGACGAGTTCATTTTGGACCAGTTTTATTGCATTAGGAGATTAGACCAGCTTTTCGGGGATTTTGCCCCACTGTGGGACCTTCTAACGTCCAAGATATATATACAAGTTGTAACAAACGCTTTTGAGTAAGCAATAACAGGCGCATAATGCGTGCGCTTCGACGTTACACTTCTATGAATGGCTAGGCCAGGGTCGGCTATCGAGACGAGTACTTTCACGCAAGTGATTAAGATGGACTGATATGTCGATGCTATTTGTGCTAAACATAGACATAATGATATTATATGTCTATGGTGCTAAGACTAAATACATGCTCTATTTACGTCACTCCTTAGGTCGCCGCTTCTGATGATAATAAAATAAACAAGCTTTGTATTTTCCCTTGTTTTTTTCAATTATTTCCATAGAATTTTTTAGTTTTTGTTAAATAAAATTTTCCGTAGAAAAAAATGGTAGACATACAAACTTTTTAAAACTTCGAGTTCATGCTTTTGTGAAACGGTTCCTTCGCTAAACGTCCCTGATTATATTTACCTATTAACTATAGGTATAATATAGGTATAATAACACAAATCACGAGGTTCAATCATTTAAATAACCTGCAGGGAAAATATAAAAACTCACCCTAGCCACTCAAACTCAAATCTAAAATTCGTCTCATTGTTTTCTCCCTAACAATTTAAATTTCGTAGTATTGATCGAAAAAACAAGGGAATCTTGTTTTCTGTATATAAGTTAAAAAAAATGTCATTTCATGGCACCCCTAGCGTAAAAAAAGTTGATTTATGTTTTTCTATGTTCCGCAACACAGACCGTTTTTTATTATTTTGCGGTTGAGTGTTAATTTAAAAATATGATTTATGAAATGTTGATGGCAGGGTAATCGTCAAAGCTACCCATGTTACACTAACGAACAGCTGTATTTTCTGGCTATGTGCGTTCGACAATTGTTTTCTAAATGTGTATTTAGAAAGAAATTTCCACCTGTAAGTCGTATAATATGAAACATTTATAAAAATGCGGGTACAACGAGTAAAATAAAAAAATTGCTTATGCTAGCAGATTAATGGTGCAGGTTCTTTTTGATCGTGTCACATTCTACTTCACCCTAAGAGGTGGACCATTTATGAGTGCATATTAACTTTATGATTTTGTTATTGAGATCATTTAAAAATTAATAAACTAAAAAAATCAAGATGGCCTCTTTATTTATCTACCTTGCACTTATTGAAGGTTGCGTGTACATTTAATAAATGAAAATATATAAACAATAACTTAATCATACTTCGAAAATTAAATTAAATTATTTTAATTACATTACATATTTATTTATAGAATTCACTATCTAATAGTTCTTTAAACAACAATTACAGGAAGGAAAAAACACATGGTAAAAATAGCGATAAAATAAAATAAAAATAATAATGATGTATCTAAAGATTATGAAATAATAAGAGAAAATGGAAACAAAGATTATTTCACGAATAGCAAAATTGTTCAAACTATTATGTTTTATAAATAAAAAATACTAATAAAGGTATAATAAATTGGATTAATTTATTACATTGCGATTGACACTGGTAGATGGAGATACTATCGATTCATTGATACTCCACTTTCACGTAGAGACATGAATCTGAAATCCTGCTTGTAGTCGGGTGCCTGTTCCCGTTTTAAAGTATAGGAACACCACTTTATTCTATCAGCGGTATGATAGAAGCTAGGATAACTCAATGAAGATACGGTATGTCCAGGGGTATGTGTGTATGGTTATAGGTTTTGTAGAAATGGACAACCTCACTTTACCTGCTGAAAATGATTATCGGTTTACAAACAGATTTACTACGTATACCTTTCCTTTAAATAAAAAGCAGAATTTCAACTTTACTTACTCTCTTTTATTTAAGACCGCTTCATAGAATAAAATAAATAAATAAATACAAGACAGTTATGTTATTATGCAACGTAGTTTCTAGCCTATATTACAGGTAAGCAACCAAGGAACCAAGCTCTTGCTTGGGAGGCCGAATGGAGACATCCGTTGCTAATACAAGAACGGTCAAGTTATATCAAGTATAGCTAAGTTACGGAAGCTACTACTGCGGTATTACTATTAGCAGGTAATATTCAAATGTTTACTACAATAATATACAAGAATAAGCAAGCGGTGGTTCAAAATAAAGCAAGTTACGTTACTCGGTTAATAACTCTATAACCACTAGTACTTAAAGCGGTATTACGGCAGGCGGTCGATGCAGCAGATATATCCAGTGGTAAATGGAGTACAAACATGACACAAGTGCAGGATGTCAGTCCATGACTATATAATCGCGGTGTGCCATATTTTTAGATTACCTCCTATTGTCCCTTATTAGAGTTTCTTGACTACGTGTGACAGACAGCACGGTTCGTACATTACAACCCGGGACACTTCGTAAGATCCCTTCCAAAGATCGAGGTACTAAAGCATCACTTGTGCCGCTTCGCGTGCATCTAATGAGATCACTTCCAGAGATCGAGGTATTAAGATTTCATCGGTATCAATTTAACTAGGGCCGAGATGGGACTCTTTCCACAAATCGAGGCATAAAAGTCCTATCTTTACTTGAACAATCAACTCGCATTTTAATTGTAAACTGTCCTTTAAACTTACTAAACCAGCGATATGCGTGAGTTACTGGAGATATTCGAGGTTAAATTTCATTAGCTAATGATAGATTAGGGTAATAGGTTGTCAAATCAATTTCAAGCTTAATTTCTGTACAACTTAGTTTTAGTGAACATGGATGTCGGATGGAACGGGTCAGGCATTACCTCACGGTAATGCCTTGACAACCAGATATTCTCGATGCTTGTTGTTGAACAGATAACCTGCTTTTATTAATGAATCGCGAGATTATCCGAATATCTCTAGCCTATCAGAAAAGCAGGCACTTCGTAGACAATTGACGGACAGAATAATACAGCAGAAAATTCTGTTAGAATCGGTGAATGACACGAAATAGAAATAAAAACAGTAAAACGGTCAAAGTAATTTTTATCACTACCTTGTTGCGGCGGAGCACACTGGATATCTGGAGCTGCGTGCTGTTAAGTTGAGCACTGACTGGTGAACTGTCTGCTCCCATCGGCGCGTCTGAATTTATACCCAAATTGTAGCAAAACAATGATGTGAATCTGAGCGACGAGCGGCGTGCGTCGCAAACGTTATTTGAACTAGGTTGGCGCATCGCGCTTAAACAAATTTCCTACGTTACTTAGTATAAACAAGGGGGATGAGGTATGGACATCCGTTTAATTTCCGATATTTGATCAGTGAAGTTAAGCAGCACTGATCGAGTCCGGCAATTGGATGATGAACGATAGCTCGTCTAAAGTCGGTAGGCTTCAACAGACATCCGGGAGGCCGTGCCTGACAGAAGGGCGAGCCCATGGAGGGTCGAAGAGACCTACCCTTTGCCTTGCTACGGCAGGCGGAGGCGGTGTTGACAGTCGAAGACCGTGGTTGAGCCCACGCAAAACTGTAGGTCCCTAGGTAAAAGGGCCCATTGGGCCATTCTTTAACATAAGTATACTACTACTATTACTATAGTATAAACAAATGTTTATCAAATATTTTGAGGCTGGGAATCTTATCGGGTAAATTATTAAATACAAATAGAAACATATTGCTTTACCATTTATAAATGCTTTCAACTTGGCTTAGAATTAAATTAAATAAATTCAACTACTTCTCTTTTACTTGGGTTCAGCGAGTGGCTGTTAAGTATAAATACAATAATTAATTTATCATTAAGATAATAAAATCAACTAATATTACCCTGAAATGAAACCGGTTTGAAACAATTATGTCTGGGAAATAATTGTTATTCCAAATACTGGTCTTTTAAAATAAATTTAACTTTGATTCAAAATGTTTTTAAAAGAAATATTTATACTAGTAATGGTATACAGTATCAAAGTGAAAGAATAACCCAAATCAGCCTTATTATAACAGAAAACTATTACCGGAAAAATCACTTCGTTACAATGATATTTCAAGAATACTGCTAAAGTTGCAATTTATTGGCGATAATTGATGAGGTTATTTTTGTCTCATTTTTTTGCAAATTGGGCAAACGTACGTACAACATATTAAAAAAAATTTGTGGTTACAATCTAGCCACAACAATGGGATCATTCGTATTGTAAATACAAAAATAGCTGTAAAATAACAATATGTGATGCTTCTTCCTCCTAAAGTCAATATCGGTATTTCAACTTTATGATATTGTATTAAACATGTACGTATAACAATATGTAGCTTTCTACTCTAACTGAATTTTATTTTGCTGTGTAAATTGATGTGCGATTATCAATAAACATACTGTACTAGAGTCTGTGGCTTGATTACTAATTTACTTTTCTCCTTTTAAATGAATGATTTTTAGAGAACAAAGTTTAATATATATTTATATTTTGTATGCACCTCCAAAAACAGAATACTCTGTATAAAATACGTTCAGCTTTTATTCCAAAAAAATCTTACTACAAATCAAAATACTATCAAATTACTGATAAAATACGCAAATAATGTAAAAACCATTCAAGCGTGTAGAATGAGAGGTCCTAGAAATTTCAGAACTAAAACTCAAGGCCTTATGTAAATTTTCAGGCTTTGTTGTTATGGAGACATGCAATGGGTGCAGTGGTTAAGGGGTAACAGTCCTTTTTAATCTAGGACTTTATGACATCCTGCGTATACCAGAGTTCATCATTCGAGGTCTTGTAAGTTTCTAAAATTTGGATTTAGTTGTGTGAGGAACAGTAATTAATTTCGAGAGGATTATTTTCGTCCTGAGGGAAAGTTTTAGAAATTTAGCTTAGCGACAATTTAATTTCCATGGATATCATTTTGAAAACATCCCCACACTAAATCGAAGGATTTTGAATAGAATTGAGCTTAGAGTTAAACTACGTTTGTACAATATGTTTTGATTGAAATTAATATTTCTGAAAAACCTTTTGCACATTTATTTTAAAGGATATTCTGATTCGTTTTTACGGAAAAGCCTATCAATTTCATTCTTTTAATGTAAAGGCTTAAAGAAAGTCGCACTGTTTAAAAGAGTTACATGAAAAACTAATTGGAAATTTTAATTAGATCTTTTCTCTAAAATAATCAAAATCAATGAACCAACAGGAAGTAAATAAATTTAATGATGTGTTGTCTATTCATATTAAATGCAACAGGAGTTACCTACACCAAACTTTTACAATATTTCCATAAAATGTAATACAACGGATATAAATTAGGAGAACATGTAGGCCACACGATAGGTCTGCCTCGATCTATCCACCTGCAAGTTATCTCTCAAGATATTTTCAAGGAGTAATACTAACGTCAGGAGGCGCTCCATCATGTATCATCCACATCTTTATTTTTGTTCGATAGGGAACTTCATCTAAAAGATAATTTAAGTACTCTAGATAAAGTCGATACGCAGATCAATTCAATATATTCGGTACTACAACTACGTAAGGGCCAAAATGGATTCTCTGTGCACCTCGATAATAATCATCACCAAAAATTCACTCTAGATGGAAAATCTTTGAGTTTGTCTCTGCACGCGCAACACATGAGTTTTCGTTACTATATGGTGAAATCTATCTTCAAACTACGGGGTGCGAATATATCATGTTATGCCACAATATTTTTGTATGTTGGAAAGTATCATTCTCACGAAGACTGGTAAATACGGGAACATGTTTACACCCCCAATAATTCTATTTTTCAAAGAACACATTAATAGAATTAAACTCAAAAAACAAATTTTCACGTTAGTTAACAAGACAGCCGCTTTTTTTTAAGCTTGGTGTACACAACTACTGTAGTTTATGAGGCTGAATTGGAACCAATGTTTTCCTAATGATAAGAAAAACACCAGACACCTCGTTTGAAATAATTTTGTTTCATTTGATTTATTTTGTTAAATACGTTGAATTACAGAACTTATTTAGAAGACAAAAAAATTATCATTTTTAATGCAGTTTTTTTCTGGTGTGTTTATGACCTAATAAAAAATTCTGAGAGGTGGAATAGTCACATAATCTTGAAAAATTATGTTCTTTATTTCGAAACAAATTTTCCAGCACTTAGCGTTTCATTGGATGACTGCATGCCAAATTTGAAGTGCTTTAGCTCTAAGCGATCAAAAGTCATTCAAGAAAAACTGTATTTTGGAGATCATCTTCAACCGTCTGTAACCTTTTAAGAAAGAATTTCCGTACACATGTTTATAGGATCTTCTCGCCTTATTTTTGAACGTAGCTTATGCTCCTTTTCTGGCCTACAGGAACTTCTAGATACCCTGTATTTGTGAATACGAAAACTTGTAAGTATACAAAAGTTTACAACATTTAATGATCAATAAAAACATCCGCCACGGGTAGCAATAAATGTAAAAATCTGGGTTCTAATTCTACACGTTACATTACACATTTTGTTGCAAGCGTCGATAAACCAAGCTTTAGCTTTATGTTACTAACAATTAGCATTAAAAAAGATTGTTCATTATCTCTGTAAAATTTCCCCGGATGAGACTTTTCAGGACCCTTACTACAAGACATAATTGTTTCATGAAATAACCGCGTTTCTGTGTAGAAATTACCTCTAAAGGTTTAACGACATCGTCACGGTGAACGTAACTATTTCGTAGACTGCTAGATTTCATATCCTCGTTTCTGTTCCGGGAGAAAGGACGATTACGCTGGGGAATGAAATCAGAGACGGAGTACCTTTTCCAAACCTAACATATCTATAAAGCATGTCTTAGCAACCTACAAAACTCCGACCGTATTAAACTTTTGCCCTTCCACATCCGTAGGTCCAGAAAATACTATTTCAAATAGTGGACAGTTGAGTATAAAAACAGGATATTCTCGGACATTCCAGGCATAAGTGTACCCTTATATATAATTTCTTTATCTAACACATGACAACTGAAATTTCTGATATTGCTTCATTAAAAACCAAGTACTTGCGAAAATATTTTAATTAAATTTGCAATGTATACACCCCAACGCAAATGCTATCACATTTCAGATGGTGTTTCATGCAGGTAAACTTTATGATAATGAAAACAAGTTCATTTTGTAAAGGGTGTCTGTTTGTACACAAAACTATAGTTGAGCCGCTGTATGATTGCAATTTTCTTCTTAAAGTGTCAGTCATAATTTTATTAACTCTATTCGACAAAGTAAAAAGTCGCTTATGCGTGTATACATGCACAACTGGTTTGCTGACAATTGAAACAAATAAAATTATTTATGGCCTTAAGAAGAAAGTTGCAATCTTACAGCGATCCGACTATACTATATATTTCTAAGACCAAAATAAAATTTATCTATATCCAAAAATGCTTCCTTAAGTTGCTATTGATGGCCAAAGTTCCTAAAAAAGTTGTTATGTTTTTGGAACAAAAAATTTCGGATGTTTTTCTGTACTAGCAAAGAATAATTTTTGACGTAATCCTTTTACAAAGAAGTCCAAATATTATTTAAGAGTTTATGCAATACATTTAATTGTCATTATCTACTTCATGGTTGTTCTCAAATGCATGTTGGGCAACACCAGACATCTGTTCTACGATACTTGATGAGCCATATGCTCTTCGAATCTACTGTGAATTGATCGTCTAGTATCTCCAACATATTTTTGATGATCGCTTAGTTTGTCCAACATATTTTTGATAACGGCTAGTTTCGTAAATTCCCGACTTTTCGTTTGTTTCGATTTTATCTTTTGGATTGTCTAAAAGTTGTAGCTTATTTCCCGATGAATGACCACTATCTTTAACAATCTCACCAATACCACGGGTGAATCAAGAATCGTATGGAATCGATGCAAATGTCAGATTTTCTCTTTCATTTCAAAAGGTCGTGCAATTTTAATTGTTTTATCAATTAAACTCACATAGTTAATCATAGTTATATCCTTATCAATGCCTATTATTTTTCAAACCTCTCCTGATTGAGGGGTAAGCTTAATAGGTGATGAACTAGGAAATTAATACTCGCCATTTTCTGTTGAGCACAATGGGATATACAAGGTGGGTCAATAGTTCGTCCGACTTCGATATTTCGAGTTCTGATTGCTAGAAACTTGATTTAAAAACATAAGTAAACTAGGAGTCTATTCCCGGAAACTGTTTTCGAATATACAGGGTGAGCCAAAACGATTCTACAGGGTCATGTAAAATGTATTTAAATATGATGACATGTATATCAGAACATTTTTTGAAACCTCCTTTCACTCCTGTATTATTATTGACTTTCTCGCAACCACTTGGATATAATGATTTTATTTCTTGTTGAAATTATACCATTTACACGTGTATATTAAAAATATCACTAGAATTACAACAATCGAATTTACGAAAAAATATGTTAGTAGGTACCAGTTATGAGACATCTGTGTGATGACACTCAGTCATTTTCATTTTCTAAAAGTATACAGGGTGGCCAAAAAGGATTTTAAAATTTACAACTTTTTGAATTGAATTTTCTCAATTTTTTCAAATGGAAAACCCTGTATATTTTTGCACGATGTGATGTAGGATTAAAAAACGAACATTTTTAACGTACATTCCTATTTCTATTTGTGACCATTTTCAATTTATTGAACAATAACTGCAAAATTCAGCAATAAAAATTTAAATGAGGATTTTTTTTTCAAATAATTGAAGAGAAGATATTATAATAAGTGTGTTACATGATCCATAGAAACATCACACCAACAATAATCCAAAATTTGAAGGAAATGATAATAAATGTTTTTAGATGTATCATTCCGGAAATTTTATGAACAGTAGAAACCTAATTCCAATGACGCATAGAAATGTGTGTCAACCAAAATAAGCAATATGTGAAGCACTATACCTTCTCTTGAATTACAAAAAAAAAATAATTATTTTTATTGCTGAATTTTGCAGTTATGGTTCGAAAAATGGAAAATCATTACAAACAGCCATAGGAATGTATGTACAAAAAAATGTTCATTATTCAATTCTACATCACATCGTCCAAAAATATACAGGGTGTTCCATTTGAAAAAATTGAGAAAATTCATTTCAATCAGTTGTAAATTTAAAAATTATTTTTGGCCACCCTATACAGGGTGATCAACCACGAGTGTGCCAAACTTCAGAGGCTGGTAATTTATCAAAAAATAAATGAACTTTCATTAATCAACATATGTCCTAAAACGCATAATAAAGGGAGCTACAACCCCTTGAAGGGGGTTGATGAATATCAATTTTTCGATTATAGGTCCAATATGGTGGTGATTAAAGAAATGAAATTTTCATGCATTACGGCCCCGATGTAGGCGCATAAAAATACAAATTTCGTAATTAACAGCTTGCTTTATTGAGGTAGTTTTGAAGGGTAAGGGGTAGTTTTTTACCCTAAACTTTTTTTGACATCACTTCCGAAGAAAAACTTTTAAATAACATTATTTCCCATGCAATAACTCAGAAAAATGTATTTTTCAAAATTTCTGTCACACCAGCCGTTTTTGAATAATTTGCGTTGAACGGCAATAAGGTTTTTCACGTGAAATAAACAACATTTTTATTACAAAATTAAAAATCAATGTACAACACAGAAATAACGTACTTAATAGCTAAAAGAGTAACTGTTCAAAATGACCTCCTTGAGCACGAATACACGCCTCACAACGACGAATAACTGAATTATTAATTTCAGCCATGTCACCATTGTTTGTGATATAAGCTATACTATTATTGATCCTTTCCATCAAGTGCTGAATATTATTTATTTCCTCAAAATAAACTAACTGCTTCATATGCCCCTAGAAATAAAACTCTAGAAGTTTGAAATCGGGAGAGCGAAGAGGCCATAAAACAGGACCACAGTTACCAATCCAGTTATTTCCAAAATTCCGATTCAACCATTCATTCACATGTCTTTCATTATGAGGAGGTGCCCCATCATGTTGAAACCATACTTTCTGTATAATGTTTAGTGGCAAATCGTCTAGATGTTCCGTTAGAGAGGTTTCAAGAAAATTTAAATAATATTGTGCATTCATCCTATTATTTAAAAAATGCATACTGAATAATCGACTAGCAGATTATTCAGTATACCTGCCCAAACATTAATGCTGAATCGACGTTGAAATCTTGCCTGTCTTATAGCGTGTGGATTTTGCAAGGACCACAAATGCTTATTATGATGGTTATTAATGCCATCCCTGATGAAGGTGGCCTCGTCAGTCCATATAATATTTCTAATAAAATATGGATCATCAGCAAATTTATTCAAAATCCAGCGGCAAAACTTGAGTTTTCTTTCAGCATCTCCTGGTTCTAAAGCTTGAACACGCTGATAATGATAAGGATGAAATTCGTCAGTGTAAGAAGAGTTCTCCATACGAAATTTTGCGATAGACCTAATTGCACCGAGATCCGTCGAGTGCTGGTTCCTGGGTTATCCCTTACCATATTGAATACATCCTCTTTCCCATCAATGTTTACCTCTCGAGGGGCCCCTCTACGATTGTGAGATGAAGATCCAGTTTCCCGAAATCGTTGAAATGTGCGACTAAATACTGCTCGCGATGGAATTATTCTATTCGGAAATCGCCGGTGATACTCATTTATAGCTAATCCGGTGTTTAAGTCACAAAAACCGTAAATAAAAACAATGTCTGCATATTCATAAGTAGTAAACTGATTCTTTGTTATTATTTCTTATTTTTAAACAATTTAGAATCAGAAATGACACTTAAGCAATGTAAATGACATAATACTACAAATCAAAAATATCAATTGTCTTTAAACATAGGTGACTTCAAGCCACTTGATTTGAAGATTGATCGAATTAAGTTTTGCATATTTCACATGAAAAACCTTATTGCCGTTCAACGCAAATTATTCAAAAACGGCTGGTGTGACAGAAATTTTGAAAAGTACTTTTTTCTGAGTCATTGCATGGGAAATAATGTTATTTAAAAGTTTTGCTTCGGAAGTGATGTCAAAAAAAGTTTAGGGTAAAAAACTACCCCTCACCCCTCAAAACTACCTCAATAAAGCCAGCTGTTAATTACGAAATTTGTACTTTTATGCGCCTACATCGGGGTCGTAATGCATGAAAATTTCATTTTTTTAGTCACCACCATATCGGACTTATAATCGAAAAATTGGTATTCATCAACCACCTTCAAGGGGTTGTAGCTTCCTTATTATGCGATTTAGGACATATGTTGATTAATGAATGTTCATTTATTTTTTTGATAAATTACCAGCTTCTGAAGTTTGGCACACTCGTGGTAGATCACCCTGTATATTTTTAGGAAGTGAAAATAGCTAAGTGTCATCACACAGATGTCTCACAACTGGTAATATCATATTTTTTCTTAAAATCGATAATTGTGACTAGTGATTTTTTTTAATATACACATGTATATTGTATAATTTCAACAAAAAAAATCATTATATCGAAGTGGTTGGGAGTGAGTCAATAATAATACAGTGGAAGGAGGCCACAGAGAGGGTTCAAAAAATGTTTTGATATACATGGCATTGCATTTTAAAAAGAGTGGTAGTTGACCCCGTAGAATAATCTTGGATCACCCTGTATATTCAAATATAATTTCCGGTTATAGAGTTTTTTTGTCTAGTTTATTTATGTTTTTAAATCAAGTTTCTAGCTATCATTGAAACTCGACATATCGAAGTCGGACGCACTATTGTCCCACCCTGTATATTAAAGTACTGATATCTTTTCTGTATATGTCAAATTTTAATGTCCATAAATCCTGCAACAACCCTGTTACTCCAGCTTTAAATAGGAGGTGACATATATCTAATTCAAGTGTGCCTAGATTGTACTGCTACAGGAAAATTGGTGCGTTCTATCGTTTCAGCAATTGGGTCGGCGACTTACCACCTATAAGAATAGAGAGAGGCGTACAAAAGTTTACCCACTGCACTTACTAATATCTCTGTGATTAATTCTAACGATTTCGTTAATAAAGTGAAAAAATATGCATTTGACAGAAGGTGAAATTTGGATCTCCTTAGACGTTTGATCATTGCTTCCAAGTGTTTCGATACCACAGACCTTGGACTACGTTAAGGATTTACTCAAATCAAACAATCTCAGGCAAGATGTAGTAAAAGAATATATTCAACTCACTAAACTTTCTATGAAACAAAACTGCATCGATTCTTCGAACAACATGAAGGGACAGCAACGGATAAGACTGATACAAAGTCACTGATATGGAAAACTTTGTTTCTAAATTAAACAGTTGCTTCACGTAACTTTACGTATGAAATTGAAAACTATGGACAACTACCACTTATTAGATGTATTAATAATTAGAAATGGCGAAAACAAGATAGAATATGACATATATACAGAACAGATATCAGTACTTTAAGATACATCCCTTAGGACTGTCACCATTGTGCTGAACACAAAATGACGAGTTTTAATTTTCTAATTCATCGACTATTAAGCTTCTCTATATCAGGAGACGTTTGAAAAAGAAAATACATTGAGGATAAATCTGTAAGTAATAATAATAATAATACTATTATTTTCTTGTAAGACAAAAATACATTTCTATAGGAATAGTCATACGCTTACAAGTTAAATAACACCTATCTTACTATACTGTCATAAAACTCATTTAAAATAAATTATAGTTTAAAAAAACTAAAAAAAACACGCTTTAATAGCAAACCGAACTAAAAAGTAAAAAATAAGAATGAAGTGATTGACAAAAAAAATTCATTTTATTGTAAAAAGCGTGGGGTGCTTTTTACTATATTTTTTATGATAACTCTTTCTGTCAGTCACTTCATTTTTATTTTAAACTTATTAAAAATCATTTAATTATATTGAGTTAGTGGACTTTCTATGACTGTTGAACAAAATCTTAATATTTATACATTATTTTTTACTTTTTAGTTCGGTTTGCTTTTAAAGTGTATTTTTTTTTAGTTTTTTTAATCTACAATTTATCTTTTATTATTTAGTCATGAAACGAAAACAAATGTAATAGTCTTCAAAAGACTCGAGTTTTAATATATCATATGTGACAATAGACCTAAAATTATTTCATTCATGTTCTCCTAACCTAACGGTATTCATTCAGTTAGTGGTTAACTTTCTGCCAACTTATCATGAATGCGATATTTTGGCGAATGCGCTGATCACACAATTTTGACATCCATTTAGAATTTTTTTTAAGAGAAATGCATCGATACGCATTCATATTATTGTAGTATCATCGGTCCTTAATACGTGTACAAATTTTCAATTTAATCAGACGTCTTGAAGTTGGTGAAAATTACGTTGAAAGATTTCGTTATTTTGGCGAATGCGCCGATCACACAACTTTGATATTCGCTTAGAAATTTTTTTTAAGAGAAATGCGTCGATACGCATTTAAATTATTGTATTGTCATCGGTCCTTAATACGTGTGCAAATTTTCAATTTAATCAGACGTCTCGAGGTTGGTGAAAATTACGTTGAAAGATTCCGTTACATAGATAGATACATACAGGTGAAGCTAATAAAAGCGTGTTAATATTTGGAACAAAATGAGTGATAGTGAGGAAGATTTTATTCCTGGTACTCCTCCGGAAATCAGGGAGCAAGCAATTGCTGTAACTTTATATTTATTACCAGCGAAATCTAGAAAATTGTACGAAAAAGAATATGATTTATTTATGCACTAGAAAACTGTGAGTAACATATCTAACTCTGTTCTTTTGACTTATCTATCTGAAAAAGCAAACACTTTAAAATGTTCAAGTCTCTAGTCCAAGTTTTCGATGCTTAAAGCTGTTTTGAATGTAAAAAATAATGTAGATGTATCCAATTATCAAAAAGCAAAAGCTTTTTTTGAAACGACAATCCACTGGGTATAGGGCTAAAAAATCTAAAGTTTTTGACAGAGCAGATGTCGAACGTTTTTTTACTAAAAGCACCAGATGAAACGTTTTTAATGTTGAAAGTTGTATTAATAATGGGCTTGGCTGGCGCTTGTCATCGAGAGGAACTCTACAATATGACCATTGATGACACTGTGAGAAAATACTGCATGCTGGTTGTTAAAGTACCTGATTCGAAGACCCACATTGAAAGGACTTTTACGGTAATTGGTGAGATAGTTAATGGAATAAATCCACTAAATATTTATGATAAATATGCAGCTATTCGCCTTACTCATGTGAATCACAAAGGGGTTTTTCTTCAGTATCGAGGAGAAAAATGTACGGTCCAACGAGTTGGTATTAATACATCTTCAAAAATACCAAGTATTATAGCTAAATGCCTTAACTTATCTAATCCTGAACAATATACGGGTCGCAGCTTTAGGAGATCTTCGGCATCACTATTAGCTGGTTCTGGAGCTGATATTCTTACCTTAAAACGTCATGGAGGATGGAAATCCTCAATAGCTGCTGAGGGATATATAGAAGATAGCATCCAGAACAAAAAGGATATTTCAAAACAGATATTTTCAAACAATACTACAGAAATGACTATGTCTGCCGATGTAGTCGCTGGTGAAAATCAGACCAACCACCATGTTAATATAAATGAACCAAATATTTTTCGCACATCTGAACCTATAATTTCAGGAATAAATATAAATATTGTTAGTAACAATAATATTCATGTAAATTTTCGTTAAATTATGAATAAAATTGTTCATAACATTTGTTAATATTAATAAATGTTTGATGTAAGAACTTTAATTTTTTGTCTGTTGACTATTAAGTTTTATTTCATACTTTGAAATAAAGTTTCTTTATTTCACACTTTTTTCTTTATTTTTCACTTGTTAATAATGACATTTTTTGATTCATTGAAATTGTCCAATAAATATTATTTTAGAATATGGCGTTACAAAAAAATATTTAAACCTAGATAAGCAGGAGAGTTTGATGTTATTTTGTATTTACAAAAAGGAATATGAAAATGATTTTATTGTCTTGTATTTATTTAATGCACAGTATCATTTAAAATGAAATTATTTTTCGTTTTCAAAATATACGTACACAGTTCATATATTAAAATACAACGAAAAGTTAAAACATTATAAGTTTTAAAGATATCTCTACAAGAATGTCTCTTGGACACATCATCAATGCATCTTAAAATACGCTTTTGTACTATAAATACATCCGGTGATTGAGTGGAAATACCCCAGAAACATACCCCACATCTTAGTCTAGAAGAGACGTGAGCTTCATACACCATAATAAGTTGTTCGTTTGTCAAAACATCGTAAATTTCTAAATAAGTAACAGATTGAATACTTTGAAATTAACTGAGTGCAGTGGGACTTCTAGTTGAGGCACTCGTCTTTTGTTACTCCTAAAAATTTTACTTCTTGGTTACTGTTCAAAATATCTGAACCATTTATAGTGATATTTTAATTCAGAACAGTATTTTTATCTATTATGAAATCTTCGCTTTTGTTTTTTCAGTGTTAAAATAAAGTGAATTTGATTTATACCAGTCATTTACAATTTGTAACACATTGTTACATTTAAACTGCAGATGTTCATCTTTGGTATCAGAGATTAATAATGATTTGTCATCGACATACGTAACAAAGAACGCATCAGTGGTTAAAGTTCGTTCGTGTATAAAGGAAATAAAATAAGACCCAGTACAGAGCCTTGTGGAACTCCCAAATTTATATCTAAATATTCAGATTTGACTGTATTCATACCAGTATTACACAAATATGTTAGGTCAACATACTGTTTACGGTTGTTTAAAAAGGAGGCTATCCATTCGTATGCCACACCACGTTATACCATACGAACAGAGTTGAGATAAAAGATTCATATGATTGACGCAATCAAATGCCCTGCTGAGATCACAAAATATCCCAACAGGGCATTTGCCTGCCTCCATATGTTCGATCAGTTGATCATAAAATGAATGAATTGCCGTGTGCCTAGACATATTAGCCCGAAACCCATGATGATTTTCAGTAAAAATATTATATTTCCAATAAATTTTAACATACGGTCCAAATAACAATATTCAAATATGTTTGTGAAACCAGATGGGACAGTAGTTATCGGTCTATAATTTTCCATAAACTGGGGAGATTGCTTTTTTGAACTGGAACCACTTTGCCTACTTTTAATATTTTTGGAAAAGTTCCCGTTGAAAATAAAAAATGACCTAGATAAGTCATGGGTTGCAAGATGATGCCAATTATTTTCTTAAATAAAAACATGGGTACTTCGTCGAGACCCGACGAGTTTTTAGTAATGGGTCGTATGTAAGTTTAGTTGATAAAATAACTAGGAAACGTAAATTTAAAAGAATACTTCAAAATTCTTCGACCTTTCAAAATGAAAGAAAAATCGATATTTGTACCGATTCCATACAAAACTGAAGCAAATAAAAAGTCAGGAATTTACGAAATCGGCTGTATAAACTGTAATCAAAAGTATGTTGGACAAACTAGACGATCAGTTGAAACTAGATCCAAAAAGCATATGGCCCATATCAAATATGGTAGAACAGATAACTCTAGTGTTGCCCAACATGCGTTTGAGAACAACCATAAAACGGATAATAGCAATTTAAAATTAATAAGGAATGAAACAAATAGTAGACAGCTGGATGAATTTGGCCGCTATCCAATTAAGCACCGTACACTTTAGTTACACATGTCCTGCATTCCAGTTATCGCGTGCACGTGTTCTACAACTGCACTGATGTCCTCGAACTGGACCTATGAAATCTGCCGGACACTTGGAGTACATAAAAACATAACCTCACATGTTTGTGTTGTTTCACTTGTAAACAACACAAAACGCAGCTACTTTAATAACTAAAGTCTATTTTTTTCAAATCATAAAGTGTGTAGTTTATTATAATTAAATTGGATCATGCAGAGTTTGAATTAAAATATTAGAGTACCGTTTTTAACATACACATGTTACATGTAACAAAAACAGTATAAAAATGTTTTAATTAAAATAGAAAGAAACGTCTTCATAATTTCGGTATAAATAGCATAAGGCTAGTTTTAATCATGTTTTAATGATGCCAACTTAGTTGGCGAAATGCGCGTCTAGTGTAGCATATGGTGTTTTGTGGAATACCATGTCAGTTTTAAAAGATATTATTACTAGGAGGGAATATTATCTTCTCGAAAAAATTTCGCTCATGTTGAAAATTACCTTAAACTAATCATTTATTCTTTACGTGTCAAGAGACTGTATTTTGAATTATTTAACATTATTAAAAATGCAACGGTCTTTAAAAGAATTAACTATTTGTTTTAGTTCAGAAACGAATATGGTCACAAAACTGATCTAACGGAAACATTTCAGGAACTTTAAAATTTCTATACATTTTCTATATCGACAGTCGACACCAACATTATTACCGTTATGATGTCAAAGGATATGGAAAAAGTGCAAAGATACTCCTAGTACCTAATTCGACTGCATTTAATCGCCCCAAGCACTTCATTTTGTGCACCAGCGAATCAATAACGTGTTCATTTGATTTTAAAGATCTAGTCTCTAGAGAACGTCTGTATGTATCAATAAAAACTTGCCGGGTTTGGCTCCGTTGGCACTGATCAATAGCGTTGGCAAAAATGCGCCGCAGGGCATAGGCGTATCCATCATAATAAGTGTAATAAATGAAATTAACTAGTAATAAAATCAATAATCTATTACAATTTATAACAATGTATGCACAACTTATCCTCTTAACTAGCTTGGTTATCACAAACTGGAAAAGATCTGTAAAAACTTGCAGTATCATGTATGTCATGAAATGAGTGAAGACGTTTAGGAGATTTAAGAAACACTTTTTTGTACTTGCTATTAATGCATCTACCTCTGGAAAATCTTGTCGAATAGTTTCTGCCACAAGGTGTAAAGCATGCACTTTACACGTAACATGTACAACCGTGCTCTTAAAAAGAACGGCCTACCAAACGCATTGTCGCGACATCATCGGTCACAAACATCAACACTTGACTTTTTGACAGGTAAAATTTTTCTAAAGTCTCCAGCGCCACCTGCGTAATTGTTTTGCCAGTACACTAAGTTAGTCTTTTGCAAGCTAGTAACAGTGGAAATGTCGGTTTAAGTGGATCCAGTATACGTACTATAACATTTAAAATAGAATTTTTTTTACAATCTGTCATCTCGTCAACACATAACCACAGCCGTGTATTTTTTAGTACACATTTGATCTTATTTACAATGTCTTCGCTTACAGTTGGTACATAGTTAGGCAACGTTGTGCGACTTGGTAACGTCAACTTGGGACTGTATTTATTCCAGAATTCCTGAAATGGTTGCTTATCGAGTATGTGCAGCGGAACATCACAGGCAATCAGCATTAAGAATAAATCGAACATAAACGGTGTTGTCGAAGGCACGCCATTTTTTTTTGTTTTATGTTGCACAGAATTTACGTGACGTTTACAATCACGTGTGACATCAGGTCTGTCTCGTACACCTTACAAATTATTATAGCACCATTGTAGAATAAATCCGGGAATTCATGCCTCACAACGCGTAGACACGCCTTCCTTACCCTAAACTCCACCGCAGACTTAAAGCCAATTTTTATTTTCAAAATAAAAAAATCATTATTATGATGAGCAGATTTTTTTGGAATCATTCCTGTGTACATACAATCCCACATATTCTCTGTAAACTGACTTTTTTAATTATTAAAATTTTTTTTATGTTTTATGAATTATAATGCATTGTTTGTTTTTGTGCAGAAAAATGCCTCCATGCACATTGATAAAAGGTGAAAAATAACATAAGCTGCCACAACATCGGCAACCAGGAGGATCCAGCCGTACCTGGACGGTATTGTCGTCCTTGCTGGATACCATTTTTTGCCAACTTTGTCCCTCATGCTATATTATTTGTTTGTTTTTATATATTTATATATGAAATAAATAAAACAAAAAGTAGCCTTAACTACAAATGTATATAAAATAGGATGTAAAGCTGATTAAATTAGAATTGGAATTGAGAATTCACTGATGAATTTATTCACTGTCACCGTATGGCCGTTTTTTAACCTGGGCAGCTCTGACATACTTTATTATTAAATTATTGTCAAGAACAAAATACAACAAATAAAATTATCAACAATGCAACGGAGAGAAACAAATTACGTTGTATACACCTCGTGGCAAAACAATATAGACCAGTCAAATTAAGGGTTTTTCAAAACGAGAATTTCCAACCATTCCCGACCAATACCATTCGAGTCAGTATGTTTTTTGAATTCTCATGGTCAATTTTGCCGTACGTTATATGAGCAAGAATTTAATTTATAAACAATTAAAGTTGTGAAAATGATGAAAATCGATGTTTCTGAATATTCAACTTCAAACGCTGCGGAAACAGCAACAGATAGAGAAAAATTGCTCAGAACATTTTTTATAGAGCGTTAAATTCCCTTCAAAAAAGTCCGCGACGGCATATCTCTACGATGAATAGTTAAGGCGTTACAATGAGTTAAATATTTATTATTAAACAAAGAAGGTTTAGTGCCATATTTTCCAAAAAGAAACAATTATACAGCTACGGACACGTGTTTCGGAGTTATTGCCCCTCATCAGCGTAGCGTAGCTAAGGAATTGGATCTACGATGGGATAAATCAGGAACAAGAACTGAAATAAGGCTGGAAAGTACAGTACACAGTACTCAATTAGTGTCTTCATGTTCCCATGTGCCACATTTGGGGCCTCGATGAGGGGCCTACGCTGATGAGGGGCCATAACTCCGAAACACGTGTCCGTAGCTGCATAATTGTTTCTTTTTGGGGAATATGGCATTAAACCTTCTTTGTTTTATTTTGAACCCCAATAAATCTATCTTGTTATATCTATTATTTTTCTGCTGTATATCAGTCAGCTGTACAAGTAACGCGCATGCGCGATCAACAGACTCGTACGCCGCGTAATGGCCGCCTGCGCAGAACATTTTAAAGTAGACTTGCTGTAAATCTTTCATAATTTTCTTATTTTTACAACGTTAGCAAATGTATTTATCACTTCTTTGGTCTAGATATAATTATTATATACTTTTATGAATACTCAAAGACCTGGAAAATTATTATTAAGTTATAATACCAAGTACTATAGTGCCCTGTGCCCAAGGGTATCTACATATACGCTCCTAGCATTCTTGAGAAGCAGGTGTTCCAAACTATGCTACTATACAGCTGACCAGTACGCAGTAGACAAATAATAAACATTTAACTCATTGTAACGCTTTAACTATTCATCGTAGAGATATGCCGTCGTGGACTTTTTTGAAGGGAATTTAACGCTCTATAAAAAATGTTCTGAGCAATTTTTCTCTATCTGTTGCCGTTTTCGCAGCGTTTGAAGTTGAATATTTAGAAACTTCGATTTTCATCATTTTCACAACTTTAATTGTTTATAAATTAAATTCTTGCTCATATAACTTACGGCAAAATTAACAATGAGAATTCAAAAAAAAAAACTGCATCGAATGGTATTGGTCGGGAATGGTTGGAAATTATCGTGAAAATGGGCCTGATTTTTTGCTTAATTTGATTGGTCTAAATAGGCTAAAATCAAACGTTAGTCTTTCCTAAAATAGTAAACAAGTCTCGCTTACGTATCTGGGTATTTCTCTACATGGCACCGCCCATGTTTTGCGGACCGATATGCCAACTCTACTGATCATTCATTACTATTTTTCATTTAATAATTCAATATTTCACAGTAGGGCTGGAAATATCGAAATTGAAAAAAAAAAAAAATTTATGTTAATAATAAAACTTTCAAAGCTCTTCATATAATAATGGTAACATAAGAAACTGGATTTACAGGTCCTAAATCATTTGGGCAGTCAACTATTGCTGTTTTGATATCAAAATAATGTCTGGTAGATAATAATATCTATAAAATGGGATTAAACCATTAATCTATAAATTAATATTAAATAGACTAATACTGACAAAATCCATTTGGTATAAAAGTCAGTTTTTTCTTAGAAACGTATACAAGGTACGGTTTTTTTCTGCAAAACTTAAAAAATCGATAGAAGTGTCGAAATAATGTTTATTGAAGAAACTTAATTCCAACACCACTGTTTTTGAGAGGTTTCAATTTATTTTCTGTTTATTTTTTTGCATCACCAGCATTTATTGTAATACTGATCACCAAGTGACATACAAGTTAAATTAAAATAAATTAGATATTCTATATCGATAACCAAAAGGGACCAGTGGCGTAGTACAAAAAAATTTAGTCACTGAAACAGACCACGACCCCGAAAAAAACATCATCCAGTACATTTATTCCAATAAAATAGTTCTCGTGTTATTGGTCTCGACACATATACCTTGCGTATCAAATTCCAGATCAATATCATGTCGGGGATACAAAAAATAAACCAAAAAATAAATTGAAACTTCAACGTGCTATACCTCAAAAATGGTGAAGTTTTGGAACAAAATTTCTTCAGTAAACGGCCAATATTTCGACTTGTTCTATCGATTTTTTAAAGTTCTGTAGAGATAAAATGCCACCCTGTATATTAAAAATTATCGCTTAGAGTTGGGGAGGGAAGTGGCTTCCCGACTAATGTGAATTACAATACTATTTAATACTTTTGATGAGGAAGTTTGTCATAATTATACATCGGCGGATTTGGTATTCCCCAGAGACGATCTTCATATTATTTTGCCATAGAAATTAAATAAACAAAATGATATACTAATTAAAATATAAATATGATACATCACGACGAATAAAGATAGTTCTGTGTGCGAAGCCATTTGTAAATTACAAAAACAGACCGGGAAAATTTTGAATACAAGAATACACAAACAAAACACCAAGACGAAATATATTAGAAGTATGTGCGACAATATTCACACTTACAAAATATAAATCCGACCTGGCTTTTCGGGAATACAAATCCTCCGATGTTTGATCATAATAATATACAGAAAATAAAGGTATAGCCAGGAAATATCGACGTGCTTCATCCCACATATTCCTTATCAGAATAATTTGAACAATAAATATATAATGCAAAAAACGACAACATTTATATGGGACATTTCAACACCTTTAAAAACAGATTTTCTTACATCTAAATAACAAAGCGTTCAAATACAATCGCACTAACGATTTTGGCTGAAGGAGAAGTACGATAAAAGTCCGAGGCCACATAAAACACTTGTGTTAGTAATGAGAATTGCCATTTGGAAACAAATATTTTATCGCCTTTTACCTGCATTTGGCCTCTAATGCACTAAAGTAGTTGCTGGGTTTCTTCAAGATTTATTATACTCGTGTTGAGTGAATGTAGTGGAAAAATAGGTGATTTGATAAATTTCCTATCGAAATTTAGAGGCGTTTATCCATAATCATAAAACAAATGGTATATTATTATTATGTATGTACCTAAATATTTATACATATCTTCACCAATTATTTCAGATCTCAGATTACTTATAAGAATACCACCACCACCACCGCATATAAAATCTTTTCGGAGGTGTATCAAAATAATTTTCCAGCAAAGTTTTTAATTTAACATTTAAATTAAAAACCACCTTTTTAATTTTCCATATTTTGCATTAAAAAAATCTGATATCAAATGACCAAACGATATTTGAAAAAAATATAATTTACCATCTGCCCAACAACCGAAACAAAATTGAAAAATATGATTCAAATTAAAGATCTCATAACATCCGAATTATTTAACAACTGATATCTATCCCGTTTTCAGTTCTTTAAACCTCATTTCGTTGGCAGTCAAACCGTTATGCCAATTGTTTTCATTTCAATTAGAAGAGAATCCAACGGAGAAAGAAAAAAAGAATGAAAAATTGCAGATGCCATTTTTAACACAACTACTTGACTAAAATAGCTATTTATGATATAAGTGTGGTGTCATTTTATTTTGTGAGGGGGGAAGTTTGTGAACGAGGCGAGGCTGAGTAGTTAAGGAAGAATATAATTTTTGTCCATTAGCAAAGCACAGCTGTTAAGGGACTATCCACCGTATTGACCATGTGTTGTGTCGGAGGGGGGTAATTTGTTTGCATCATTTAGCAATTTTGTTCATTACAAGAACTTTCAAGCTAGAAATCTGTTGCGTATACGGTGAGTATAAAGACATTTTTCATTTATTCGATATTTTCTAATTAGTGTAGTGCGTTAGTTGACGCAAAAATGGAAAAGCACCTCACGTCTTCAGAAAGAGTGGGCAATGCTGCATTGATATGTAAAGTGTGCGACGTTAGACTGCCATACGCGTAATGCCGCTGAGACGAAACAGGTGTCGTCGAAAAAACACCAAACCTTGATTGGCGGAGACAAACACGCTGTGTACCGGGTACATGTTGATACCACGGTCAACTGGTTGATACATATCTCAGTGTTTTCAGTAGTAAGAGACAGAATGAGTACCGATCTATACCATTTCCATTTTCGAAAACATCCAAAGTTAAGTAGTCTGTCAAAATTTTATGTAAAACGAAAAACACCTATCTGTGTAAACACAATCCATTTCTCATGCAATCAAGTATATAACTTAATTACACTTTTGATGCCAGTAGGCAGCTATCAAAATATTTTCCTTTATTAGGTGCCTCTGATTAAAAATCGAACTTTTCAAAACAATCGAGCATCTTGCAGAACAACAATACCATTTCCCTGTAGGTCCTGTAATTTCCGTGTTATTCGGTACATCTGTTGCAAGATACCCCTCACAAAAATAATTTGAATTGTGGAGTGCCACAGGGGTTAATTTTGGGGCATTCGCTTTTCTCACATAAATTAATTAACCCTTACAATATTTTCAAAAATTATATGTAACATTAATTTATTTACACTATATTTATACCATTTACACTATAAATCCGTGTTAATTTATTCATTTTAATTACAATGGTAACCAAAAGAAGGTTCTCATCAAATAATTCATTAAACTGTTACAAATATATAATGGGATTTCTTGTAAATGTAAATAAAAGAAACAATTTAAATGTAAAATCTTGAATCAACATTATTTTAGAGAGGAAAAAACAATTACTTACTCCACGTAAATTTTGCGTGCGTCGTAAAGAGGAAGAGGACTTACCTAGAAAAGAAAAGATATATGTTAACTTATATAGTAAAAATAACACAGTTTTAAAATAGATTTTTAAAATAGATTTTTAAAATAGACTAAATAGATACAAGACAGGTCAAATTGGTTTTTATTCTAAGGTATCACAGATTTTTAAACAATGTAAAACTACTTGATAATTTCTAGTTATATGTACCTGATAGGTTCTCAGAAGTTCTCCCTCATAAAATTGCGTTAATCTGACCATACTTCTATTGCTAGATATCTAATTTAATCAATTAAAAATAATAAGATAAGGCAACATTAGCCCAGTCAATAAAAACATCCAACCTTGGAAAAAAGCATGTAGTTCTAATTTTTTTAATATGTTCTTAGGACCTATGGCAATAGTAAGAAACCAAATATTCTACTTCGAAAGATCTGTGCTAGCTGCGCAATGAGCAAAAAACACCGAAATTTTGCACTTTTTTTTCGGTTTTTGCTCCATATCTCCGAAAGTATGCATCCTACAGAACAAGTTATTCTTACCTTTTTTAAAGCAGATAAAATTTAAGCCCAAAACAAGCTCCGTTTACCCAGTAGATTCCGAGAAACAGCTCTTCGAAGATTGGCAGTTTTTTCCAAAAAGTGAAATATTTTCGTTTTGGTCATGTATCTTGCCAAATATCGGGAAAAGTACTTGGTAACACATTTGGAAAAGTATTCCTCAAACGAAAGAACAAAGTAATCATATTGGCATCCATCAACAACTCCGTCAAAGTGGCAAAGAGGAGACTAAAAATCTATCCACTTACAATTTTCCAGAGGGTGTGCATAACAAAACAATCGGACAAGGAATTAAAAGGTAATTTCAAGGATGAATTAGTACCATTCAATGAACAGCGGATACGAAAGGGAACCAAGTCCAGCTTCTACCCTGCTTTCATTCCATTCTCCAGCAACAGACCAAATGACACCAATACGTTTGTAGTAGTGGATGGTGGCTACCTTCTACACCACAACATATCCGTAAAGTCATTATCTCAAGTTGTCAGCTATGTAAAAAACCACTTTGGTAGCAATGTCTCGATTGTCTTCGATGGCTACTCTGAAGAGGCAGTCAACAAAAATATCAAAAGTGTCGAAAGAATGCGACGATATGTTGCGATATATATTTGGAGCAGTCTACCATCATCCAACTATCTCAGAAAAAACTACTGGCCAATGATAACAAGAGGCGTCTCATCGCAATGCTTCACAATGCATTGGAGCAACAGGGCATTGAAGTGAAAGTAGCCGAAGAAGACGCTGATTGACACTACACTATCAAAAAGTCCGATATTTGACTGTATGATCGTTATTGGAAAATACGTGGACCTCCTGGTCTTCCTCAGTGGTTTGGGCTCAGCTGCAACGTACGTCTACCTCCAGAAACTGGCAGACGTGAAGTTGGGTGTATCCATTTCTTAACCTTATCTTACACCCATGGAGCCACACAATACCCGCAAGAGACAGGTCTTTTTCTGCATGCCTCGGCGGGTGCAACACCACGTCTGCCCCTTTCGGGGCGGGAAAAAATTTTAAAGTTAAGCGCCCCCTCCAAGAAAAAACTCACCACCTGAAACTGGCTGCTGTTTTTTTACAGCCAGATTCCAGTAATGAGGCCATAGCCAAAACTGGGGAGAAATGCGTGGGTGATATAAAGAAGGGCACTTTGAATAGCTTCCGCTACTAGCTTTTCATAGTCGGCCACCCACATAAAGGTTAACCTTGCTCGTTTGCCCCCAACGGAAGACGCAGCAAGCCACCATTTTTATAGGACTTACCATCAAGTTCAGACTTGGTTGGAGGCTGAGAAAAACCCCACATATTGGGGGTGGAAAATCGACGAACAGGGGCTTATTCCAGTCACTACCATTATGGATCCCGCTCCTCAGAATCTACTGCGCTTGATATCTTGTACATGTAGAAAAGTGGGGGATGTAGCTGCAGCAAAGCCGGATTAAAATGTTTAGCACTACGAAAATTTTGCTGTGGAAAATCATGCCAGAACGCTCTATGTGTTTACTTTGACGATACCAACGACGACGAAGACGATCTTATATTTACTGAACAAGTTGAGGAGCTATGTGCACATGCTAAAGGAGTCCCGAGGGTTTCTCAGAGCCAGCGCCCGGCCGTCGAAAAAATTATAATGCAGCAGCTTAGTTTTTTAACATGTAAATATTAATTAGTGATTAATTTTTTTTTTATATAAAACTAGATTACTATTGATTTTCTCAAAATCCATTTTTTCAGAAATTTGGTTTCATTATCTAGGTAATTATTGGGCCTACGGGCGTCCTTCAAATTAAAGCTAAATAAATTTGGTACAAATTCATTCTTTATGACTGTCCTCGTGGGATGAGTATTTTACTCAATATTTGGCAAGATACATGACCAAAAAGAAAAATTTTTCACTTTTTCGAAAAAAATGCCTATTTTTGAAGAGCTGTTTCTTGAAAAGTACTGGACATACAGAGCTTGTTTTAAATTTTAGCAAATTTTATCTATTTTAAAAAAGGTAAGAATAACTTTTTCTATATGACGCATACTTAAGGAGATATTGAGCAAAAACCAAAAAAAGTGTAAAAATTTCGTTATTTTTGCGCATTGTGCAGCTAGCACAGGTCTTTCGAAGTAGCAAATTTAGTTTCTTACTATTGCCATAGGTCCTAACAACATGTTAAAAAATTAGAATTACATGACCTTTTGCAAGGTCGGGCCTTTTTTTACGTCTCTATTGACTGGGCTACATCGTTGTTTTTAGAAAATACAATGAATTATAAATATAAAATATAATAATGGACTGTCAGTAAAAAGACTTTTCAAATGAGTACTTATGTCTATGAACATTATTTTCAGAAATATGGGGTTATCATAACGTAGGGGTCTATTTTAAATTCTTGTATAGTTTTAAGAAATTATGCTAGTAGCAGAAAGTAAACAGAATCTAGTTGCTTTAATAATTGGATTTTAGTGTATCTATGGAAAACAAAAGAATTGTCGTGACAGCTATTGATACAAGTGTCAAACGAAATAATCGTAATTTAAGAATTGTTCTCAAAATAAAACTCGCGTAACGTAAATTGTAACAATTTCAATATGGATCTGCAAACAAGAATTGGTTTAGTGCAATGTTATTATGAAGGCGGTAAAAATTACACTACTGGATTACGAAGATTTCGTACAAAAATAGGTTTGAGAGCAGGGCCGTGCAAAATGAAGGCGTATCGTATTTGATTAGCAAATTTGAAAGAACAAGGTTTGTCAAAGACCTTCCGAGGTCAGAAAGACCTAGGATTAGTGATGTCCAAGTTGCAGAAGTTCTTCAGGAAAACAAAACGTAGCCAATACTAATCCGCTAGCAATCAGTAGTGTGAATGCGATATCAAAGCGATTACAAATGCCATACACCACGGTCTGGAAAATTTTACGGAAAATCCTAAAAATGTATGCCTGTAAACTGCAACTGCTGTTTGAATTAAAGGACGCATATTTTGCTCTCAGGTACGATTTCTCATTACACAAATTGGCTCAGATGGAAATTGAACCCGAATGGTTATCCCGTATTTTATGGATAGATGAGGCCCATTTCTCTCTTAATGGTGGAATTAATACTCAAAACTGTCGAATATAGTCAACAGAAAATCCACATGAAATCGTTTAGCAAGGCCTTCATCACAAAAAAAGTCACCGTTTGGTGCGGTTTCACAGCTAATTTCATCATTGGTCCATACTTTTTCGAGGAAATACAGAATGGGGAGGCCGTATCTGTAACTGTTACTGGTGAATGATGCCTGCAAATGTTAAGGGATTATACAATTCCACAGTTGCAAAACGAGCACTAAGGAATTGAAAACATGATTTTTATGCAGGATGGAGCACCTCCGCACATTTACCGACCAGTTAAAGAATTGTTAACTGCGGTTTTTCAAGATCGTGTTATAAGCAGACATTTTGCAAATTCATGGCCACCAAGATCGCCTGATATTAACCCAGCGGACTACTGGCTGTGGGGTTATTTAAAAAATTTGGTGTTTAGAACACGGCCAACAACGCTGGAGGAATTAAAAGACAGTATTAGAGAGCAAATTCGTGCAATTCAACCAGAAATGTTGAATAGTGCTGTATACAATTTGGAGGAACGGTTGGTAATTTTACAACAACAAAATGGAGGTCATATCGAGCATTTGCGGTAACTAGTGTTTGACATCATAAATCCCATTATGTAAGAAACTTGATTCCATTTACTTTTTGTTACTAATTTGATTTGTTAAAAATATATAATAAGTTGAAATATATCCCTTACTTTATAATCATCCGTTATATTTTTATGATTCTATTATTTCATCCATGGCAAAAGCATAGCAAACATGTCCTGTTTTACTTTACTTACAATTAGTTCTCCTTCTCCATTTATTATTATAGTACGCAGTTCCCTTTTGTTTTGCACAATTGTTTAAACACTTAAATATAATTCTTTTCTCATTCACAATATTTACCATTTGTAACATACATCTTTAATTATTACAAACCAGGTCAAATTTAGTTCATATGTGTAGTAATCAAAACAAAACAAGCAAAGAATGCAACTAATGCAAATGCTGTATTCTTTGCTAGCAGTTTTACTAGGACAATTTCATTAGGTGTATTATGTATTTGTTATTATTTTTTAATTTTTATTATGATATTAGATAGTATAAATAAATAAAATTTTATTTTTCTTAATAAATCAGTTTCAACTAATCTGTCGTTTCTCATTAATATTCCTTTTCAAGCCTAATTCAAGACGTGAGGCTGCGTCCCTATTAACCACCACAAATCATACAGTCAGAAATCCAAACTACTGTATAAATCATCCCTATTCTACGTCTACGCCAGTGGTCCCTTCGAGACCTAAGAAGCTACTGGTCAAGATCGTATATTGGTCCTTCGAGTCGGATTATTGAAATTGTCTCAAATAATGCTAAGATATGAGATAGAAAAACGAAACGAGCAGCAGTGGTAAAACTAAATTATTGCCGAACCCACATATAAGAAACCTGGTCCAATTGATGCCATTCTAGGCGCCGAAGTTTGGAAAAATTTTACTACAAGTGTTGCAAAACACTAAAGATGGTCTCCTAACTCAACAAACAGAACTGGGATGGATAGTGTCCGGCAACGTTAAACATACCCGACATGACAACGTCAAGGTCATCCATTTACCCGTTGCATCAGAAACCGACATACACAGTGTTGCAACGGTAGACGAGCACGTGGCCACAAATGTCATAACATAACTACAAACAGTAGCACCAGTGGCGGTTCGTGGGTCAAGAGATAGGGAGGTCAATTAGAAAAGTTTACTATATTACGTACCTTTTAAAGTGATTTAAATTCCAAGTCGATCCTCCGCTCTTTTTGAGATGCAAAGTGGTCAATTACTTTTTCATTAAAGTCTTTTATCTTCTTTATTAATGCCCTTTCTATGGTAAGCATAGCTAAAGAAGATAACCTTTCCTGACCCATGGTATTTCTTAAAAATGTCTTTATTCTTTTTAAGGTGGAAAAACAACGTTCACTTTCGACGGTAGTCATAGGGAGAGTACACAAGATTTTTAACACTCTGACACTTTCAGAAAAAGTATTGCACAAATTATTGTTAATAAAAAGCTGTAACAAAGCAACTGCACCTTCACTATTAGAAAAATCTTCTCGGCTATATAATACTTCTAATTCAGTTTTAAGTTTCAAATGATATATGATTGGATACTTCGTTTTAACTAATTTAAACATATCTTGAGGAAAGCTTTTTTTATAATCTTTAAATCGATTTGCGTGAAATAACTGAGACACTGCTAAATAATTACTGAAGCCAAACCTGTTTCTGATCTTAGATGTAATTATATCCCAAACTTCTAATGAAATTCTCCTTTTTGATTCTTCCGTTTTACATCTCTGGGCAGACTGCATGGATGTCTCCTCCAAATAGTTCAAAATTTTATTTCTGATGTCTGCAATTTTACTATTAAAAACGCCAATACACTTATTTACTGTTATGACATCGATATTACATTTTTGTAATTGATTGAACAATATATCACAATGAGCCATAACTAAATAAAAAAATTTAACCAGTGAAGAAAATGTTCATTTTGTAAGTAGTTTTTTAAACCAATAGCTTGGTTTAGAGTGTTGTTTTCTGATTCATTATCAATGATTTTTTCTAAACAATCTAATAATTATGTTCGATAGGTATAAACAGTCTCTATACACTTTGTATTAAAATTCCATCGTGTTCGAGCCGCTTTAGGTAATCTCACCTTAACAACATTATTTAACACGGCTGTTCTTTTTGGCGAATTTCCAAAGAATGAAGAGAAGCTATGTAAATTAGCAAAAAAAATTTTATGCTTTTATCCTGACTTGATGCTTCTGCAAAATTAGATTTAGTTGATGAGCGTAACAATGAATAAAATTTGCTGAAGGATAACTTTTTTAATTTTGGCTTGTACACCTCCAAAAGCACCACTCATTACTGATGCTCAATTTTTCAGGACTTTCATTAATTTTCAGACATTTTAACTCTTTTAAAATTACATCTGTCAAATGCTGCGATGTCGTTCCTTGAGGCTGAATAAATTTCCAAAATCTCTCACATACAACACCATCTAAAACGTATCTAAACACAAAAACTACTTGTACTTTATTGGAACTATCTATTATTTTATTTAAAATATATCTACATATTTTTAGAAACATTTTCGTTGTAAGCTTTTAAACTTTTTCTATAGGCACTGTCTAACTGTGTTCTAATATCAACTGTACCAAGTGTTGCTAGACTACAACAGTTATTCATATGACTTGATACGAGCGAAGTTTCTGTACTTTTATTTTTAAATGTTTCAAGTCAGTTACACCTATTTTGGACCATATAGGATCAGGATCATCACCAAACAACAGGCATGGGAAACAAAAAAATGCATTTCTTACCTCGCATCCGCAGATCCACTCGGATAAATCGTACATTGAATTTCGAAAATACCTATTAACTTCTTTTTTCTTATCAAGAGATATTTGCTTTATCGTCATATTAGATTTTGGACGGCCACCACCTTTGAATTTCACTCGGTCTTCATCACCCAACTTATGACCATCTTTCAGTTTTAATATATTTTGTACAACATATTTAATAGTAAACATCAAAAACACTGTTTTACTTAATTTCACGACAAGTAGATATTTACTAATAAAATGTTCACAAATAAAAGCATTAAAAACAACGCGATAAAATTTACCGACCAACGCGTACCTAGTCAGCATTAAGACTGCTCTACTAGCGAACTTCGTGCGTTACCGTTTCCGTAAAATGTGTCAGGGACATTGTCCCCGCCAGTGTTTTCTGTCTCTTTTGCTTTCTGACGATTCGCGCATAAGTCTATTTCACTTTAATTCGTTGTAAATTCGGTCCGTAGCTAGCTTTGAGGACAAGTTGTGAATTGACCCAAGATTTTTAAATTCTATAAATGAATAATGTAATGAATATGACTGTAGAGGCTCGATATTTGAATAGTATTGTGCAGAGAATGAACTAGAAACTTTAATATATTTTTTTAAGAATATTAAATATATATATATATATATATATATATATATATATATATATATATATATATATATATATATATATATATATATATATATATATATATATATATTGTTGTTTTCAGGTTTTCGCGGGCGGTGAATGTTAAATTCGTTTTCCGGGTATACTCCCGCGTAGGTGATAGGCCCCGAGAGGGACCGTGGTTGTCTGCCGAAACGTCGTTCAGACAACCACGGTCCCTCTCGGGGCCTATCACCTACGCGGGAGTATACCCGGAAAACGAATTTAATATATATATATATATATATATATATATATATATATATATATATATATATATATATATATATATATATATATATATATATATATATATATATATATATATATATATATATATATATATATTTAAACTTCAGAAAATGAATAGCTCTATTTTTTTATTTGTATGTGGGAGGTCATTGACCAAATGACTCTATAGAAGAACCGCCAGTGAGTAACACACCGCACAGAAGCAAGGCATCGGACTCTTGTTGGGAGACGGCAGAATGTTTTAGCACTTAAACATACATTTTTCTTTTCATTCATGTTATTTACAATTTCTAGCATATCTCTTTAATTATTACAAACCAGGTCAAATTTTGTTCATATGTGTAGTAATGAAAACAAAACAAGCAAATAATGCCACTAATGCAAATGCTGCATTATTTGCTAGCAGTTTTCTAAGGCAACTTTATATAAGTTGTTTATGTTTGTCAGTAATGACCCTGACGCCGATCCCGATTTTTCACATGCTCTAAAAATACTCGCTCTCTTCTATATTCATTTCATTATGTACCGCTTATGGTAGTCAGTTGCCTTTTTTCTAGATAAATGGCAAAGTTCAAAATTTTAAAGATGGCTTTGATGTTTAATAATTGAGTTCATTTTTGAATACAATTTTAAATTTCCGATATAAAAAAAGGTCTAACTAAAACAGACAAGGACCATTGACAGGACTAATATTTCTTAGTAAAACAGCTCTCATATAAAGTATTCTCAAACGAACACAAAAATCGATTTAAAACACAATAGCCTTTTTATATCCTAATTGTAGCGGCCGAAGGCGATAATCCGCCTCTGCACGTAATCCCGAACAAGAGTGAGGAAAGCGAGAATCCTGGCGATAAGGATAAGGAAATGTTTCCTGTACTTCAAAGATCAGCGTTAAAAATTTGCTGTTTGATAGTGGAAGAGTTTCTTCTCGCATCATTTGATAGTTTTATCTTTATGTCGATGTATATTCTCGAGGACTGCTCTGACGTTATTTCAAAGAATCAACTTCATAGAATTGTAAACACCTCTAGTAGGAAAACGTTTATTGCAAATAAAGTTGTGTTTGTGATTCAAACTACTGCAATAAGCTTACGCCTGTGGAATACTGATAATCTAAAGGTACATAAAGTTATCTAATGAAAAGTTAGATGTTAGGGAGTTGCTATTGTGCTGCAATATGCTGGTGATATTATTTACATAGTTGTGGTTATAAAATTAGTGACAAACTGACAAATATGCAAACTGTTTGGTGTATAGCTAACATAATAATTAAATCAATATGCACTGAAATTAGTCGAAATCAGAAATTAAAAAATAAAAGACGATTTTAAGAGGCTGAAAGGGATTGCAAATCCAATGCACATTTACTCACTAAAACAAAAATATGTTATGGTAAATATATATATATATATATATATATATATATATATATATATATATATATATATATATTTTCTTTTCTTGACCGTTAATATCAATTAATATTGATAGTTTTTTTTGTGGGGATTTCGGTCAGGTATAACTAATTTAATTCTTTTTTTCTAACGTTTCGGTTTATTACACCATCATCAGAGAACTACAATTAATATAATATTTAAAAAAACATAGTTATGGTTATTTTAGATTAAAATTTACTTACACTATTAATTATTAGGAATTTGTTTTAAAATTTTGTTACATGTTATTTGGTTGTCTGTTTTAACGCAACTGAGATATTTTAACATAGTTTGTGGGCTCTTAAAGTTTTGTTTATGTTACAGAGATAACGTTGGAAATGTATATGGTTTATTGTAGGTGTTTTGCTTAAATAGTGAATATATAATAAAATATTTTATTTCAAGAATTATTTGTATCGGTCAGATGCAAAAATTGATTTCATGTTGTAATGTACCCCAATCATTTAATTAGGTTAAAATAGGTTTCGCTTAAATTTTCTATATCAGTGAGATTATTTATGGCGTTGGTATGTCTTTTTTATTTGCAGCATTTCATGTATGTTTCTTCGGTTATAATTAGGTTCTCTTTCTAATATTTGTATGTTGTTAAAATTAAATCGGTGGTTTTGTTCTATGGCGTGTTTGGCTAGTGCTGTCGTGTTTTGGTTTTGAGATTTATGCTATATTTGTGCGTGTATACTCTTTTATGTATATATTGTTTAGATTGGCCTATATAGGTACCATTACAATCGTTGCAGTCTATCTTGTACATAGTGTTAGTTTCGTCTTCGGTTGGTAGTCTAGGTTTAAGTTTTGTGAAAAATTTTTTCGTGGTATTGTATGGTTTATGGGCTATTTTTATATTGTGTTGTTTAAATACGTTTGCTATTTTTTCGGATACTGTAGGTATGTATGGCATGGATACATATTTATTATTACTATTATTTGGTGTGTGGGTTGTTTTATTATATGTTTTGTGTATTCTTTTTTTTATTATTGGTTCATAAAAGTGTTTTTTTCATTTTTTCAATTATTTGGTCTGTATTTTGGAATATACGGTTAATATTTTCAATAATTATCACTCAAGGTTACAATTCACTAAGGAAATAGAACAAAACAATAGCATAAACTTCTTAGATTTAACAGTTAAATATAATAAGGATGGTATTATCGAAACCAACTGGTACACAAAAGAAGTATGGTCGCAAAGATACTTAAACTTTTAAATCCCACACATCAAACAACTACAAAAAAAACGTCATCAATAGCCTAACAGATCGTGCCATCCAACTTTCACATCCAAAATACAGACCAAATAATTTGAATAAAACCAAAAAAGTTCTAGAAGCAAACTTCTACCCTAAACACTTTTATGAACCAATAATAAAAAAAGAATACACAAAACCAATAATAAAACAACTCACACACCAAATAATAGTAATAACAAATATGTGTTCATGCCATACATACCAACAGTATCCGAAAAAATGGCAAACGTATTTAAACAGCACAATATAAAAATAGCTCATAAACCATACAATACCACGAAAAAATTTTTCACAAAACTTAAACCTAGACTACCAACCGAAGACGAAACTAACACTATATACAAGATAGACTGCAACGACTGTAATGTTACCTATATAGGCCAATCTAAACAATATCTACATAAAAAGAGTATACACGCACAAATATAGCATAAAAACTCAAAACCAAAACACGACAGCACTAGCCAAACACGCCATAGAACAAAACCACCAATTTAATTTTGACAACATACAAATATTAGAAAAAGAACCTAACTATAACCGAAGAAACATACATGAAATGCTGCAAATAAAAAGGCATACCAACGCCATAAATAATCGCACTGATATAGAAAATTTAAGCGAAACCTATTTTAACTTAATTAAATGATTGGGGTACATTACACCATGAAATCAATTTTTAGATCTTACCGACACAAAATAATAATTCTCGAAATAAAATATCTTATTATATACTCACTATTTTAGCGAAACACCTATAGTAAATCATATGTATACATTTCCAACGTTATCTATGTAACATAAACAAAACTTTAAAAGCCTAAAAACCATGTTAAAATATCTTAGTTGCGCTAAAACAGACAACCAAATAACATGTAACATAATTTTAAAACAAATTCCTAATAATTAATAGTGTAAGTAAATTTTAATCTAAAATAACCATAGCTATGTTTTTTAAAATATTATATTAATTGTAGTTCTCTGATGATGGTGTAATAAACTGAAACGTTAGAAGAAAAAAATTAAATTAGTTATACCTGACCGAAATCCCCACAAAAAAAACTATCAATATTATAGTAAATAAGTACACATATTAATCCACGGACGAGAATAAATTTAAACCTCTCAAGTGGCCTTATCTGGATCTAATTGATCTGTTGATGGCTCTATCTCTGGCTCATATTACAGAAAACATTCGAGAAACACCCGATGTATAGTGAGCCTGGCTGTCATTATTTTAGTGGATGATAGTACTACCATATGAAACCATCTATTCAACTAACATGATCTGATCTATCTTATATAGATCCTTATTAAATATTACTACCAAAAACTGTGTTCAACAATTAATTGAAACTAATCTAAAACCCATTTTTCTTTTTAACAACCTGCATCCCAATGTATCACAATTACTTAATCCTAAAACAGCCGATTTACCATCATCAAAGCCAAACTAACATTATCCGAAACAAATTAATCATTTATGAGTCTTCACCAAACGTATCTCAGATATATCAAATAAGCCACGAAACAATATCTAAATATGTGCAATTCAAATGGACCCGATTCGAACGCAATTGACTGGTTCATATCGATCTGTATCCAAATGCCCGATGTAATGTCATTTAAACCTGTACTCGTAGTGTAAAGGCTAATTTGAAATGTTATGAACACTACTAGTCACTTCATCTATCTGCGTTTAAATTACCATAAATATAGTTTATTTGTTTGTAGAACACATTATCTAACATCAATAATACCCAAATTCCACTCTGATCCAATAATTTATAGTCTAAACTGATCTGAACTCAGTTTGAGCTTTTCTCAGAAATCTTTTTCGAAATGTTATCGTTATCAGTAAAGACCGCATCTCAGGTAGTTTTTGCAAATATCATTGGCGGAATCAGCTCGTGTGCGAACACGATATTTTCATGTGCAGAAATGATGTACAATACAAAACAGACAATATCTTACATTATACTTTTGACGGGTGATTTTTGTAATGTCCAAAATTAGACAAACGCTGAACATTTAGCAAAAAAACACTATTGCACTATAACGATTATTTCTTGGTACTAGAATAAAAGTATATTATTAATAATTACTGCTCTAAAGTCTGGGAGTTAGATTTCGGCGTCTGTCATTAAAAATCCATATGTAGTCTGAAAACGACCGTTCAACGTTTGCGGACGTAACTAGAGTGTATTTAAAATACTGAAAGTTTTGAAACGTTCGATTTTCGTGTACACAAGACAACAATTTTTACGGCATTTGCAATAAAGTTCTGTGACAGTAAATTTTACTCCCGGGTTGTTTTGTATCCACCGGTCCACGGTATTTCACAAAGGAACATGTCGAGACATATTTTCACAATAACATAATAAAACCCCCTAAGACCCTATCGAAATGCAATTGCAAACTGCTGTTCCAGGAAAAGCCGCAAGCTCACACGTGTTTTCAATTGCGATGTATGTAGCTGGTGGGGGTTCTGTCTTGTACTTGCGTACCATTGCTATTCACAAGATTTTTTCTTATTTTATTACTTGTACGAGAGTTGTACGTAAGTCCGTAATTGCAATAACTACATGTGATGCGGTCTTTAGGTATCAGTTATGTCAAATAATCATCGTACCATGGGGACTTTCGCAAATGTATCCCGGTCCTAACCTAAATGATTCTATCCTGTTGCTAATACCGGGGGTTACCCCCGGTATTAGCAACCTTTAAAGGAACCTTTAGCTTAAAGTGTTTTAGTGACAAGAAAATATATTATAAATTAAATACGATAGCAATCCTATAGTTTAAATAAGAATTGCCGGTAATCCATTTTCCTGTCACTAAAAGTCCCTTTAAGTTAAGGGTCCTTTTATAGTGATACTAGGGGTAAGTGAATGAGTATCTTTTATTTCGTTGGGAACAACAACATATGCCAATGGACAAAGGTGGGTAAAACACCTTTGACCACATTTCTTTTAATTTTTGCTATTACTGAGGTTATTAATTTTAAATGTATATCACGCTGATGTTTTAACTTGTGGAAGACTCGACTCACTCCTGGCGTCAAGATCTGCTGCATCCATCTCCTGATTTCGAGCGCGGCTTCGTGTAATCGGTCCTGCTCGGGCGCGCTTGCGTGTGTCTGTGCTTACGTCACGGTCTGTTGCACCCATCTCCTGATTTCGAGGGCGACTCCGTGTATTTGGTCCTATTAGATTAGCTCTTCGTGTGTTCGTTGCGTTATGTTTCTTGCTTCCTCATGGATAGTAGAATGTAATATTATAGCAGGCTTCCATGTGGTAGGTAGTCTTTGGGTGTCATCTCGTGTATTTATATTGTGTGGTCTTTTCTCTATTTCTATGGCCTCCCTGATGATTCTTGACTTGTAATGCTCGATATTGGCTAGTGTTTTTGTTTTGTCGAAATCAATCCTATGTCCTGTAGTTTTGACATATTGAGCTAAAGATGATGTTCTCTCGTCTTTTCTAACAGCGTTTATGTGTTCTTCGCGTCTTGCACTTATTTTTCTGTCCTATGTATGATTTGTTGCAATCTTGGCAAGGTATTTCATATACCCCTTGACTTTCCAGAGAAATTTTGGTCTTTGGATTTCGAAGAATGGTACTGATTTTCTTGTCGGTCTTAAAAGTTGTTTCTATTTTATGTTTACGTAGAAGTTTGCTTATTTTATCCGTTGTTCCTTTTATGTATGGCAGATAGGCTTTTGCTATGGGTTGTTCGGAGTCCTCTTGATTTCTCGGCCGAGATGGTTTTGACAACTTCTGTATTCTTTGTTGTGTGAACCCATTCTTTCGCAGAGCTTCTCTCTTCCATGAGTCCAAATCACAAATGTGTCGTCGACGTACCTTAGCCATAGGCTTGGATTTAATGGTGCAGATTGTAGTGCTCGGGTTCCTAAATCCTCCATAAAGAGATTGGCAATAACTGGAGATAGGGGGAGCCCATCGGGGCTCCTTCGGTTTGTCTGTAGCGTTGCTCATTGTATGTAAAATAGGCATTATTTAGGCAATGTTGAGTTAGCCTAAGAATATGATCTGCTGGATGATATCTTCGCTTGATAATGTAGACTGACTCCTCTACGGGTACGTTGGTGAACAAGGATATGACATCGAAGCTCACTAGAAGATGTTCCGCTTGGACGGTCTGGTTTCTTAATACTCACCACTATTCACTTCACCATAGTTAGTATATAACTAGCAGGTTGGCCACTATCATTTGTCTGTTCCATAACCTATGGCATACTGAAGAGTACAAATAAGTTCGAAATCGATCTATGTCTGGTTAGGAATTGACAAATGATATTGGCTATCGATCTATCATGATTTGAAGGTGTAATTCAATGCAGGTCGGGGTATTTGCCCGTTGAGTAGTTGTTTCCTTCAAATCATATTTAATCACATTAGTTTAGTCCACCTGGGCTAGGGGTCGCCGCTCTCGGTACTTGCTGTGATGCAAGTCGCTATTCGCCACAGAGACATCGAAGATGTCGGTCGGATAGTAGCATTCAGACCATATGAGAAGTTTCATACCTCTCACCACTATTCACTTCACCATAGTTAGTATATAACTAGCAGGTTGGCCACTACCATTTGTCTGTTCCATAACCTATGGCATACTGAAGAGAACAAATAAGTTCGAAATCGATCTATGTCTGGTTAGGAATTGACAAATGATATTGGCTATCGATCTATCATGATTTGAAGGTGTAATTCAATGCAGGTCGGGGTATTTGCCCGTTGAGTAGTTGTTTCCTTCAAATCATATTTAATCATATATATATATATATATATATATATATATATATATATATATATATATATATATATATATATATATATATATATATATATATATATATATTTAAACCTGAAAGCAGAGAATAAAAGTTAAAAAAAAAATTAAGATGAATGACTCGTATAATTCGACTATTTAATAGTTAAACAGTCATAAACTCTTCACATAATTTATGTAAAATAAGACCTTTCTTCTTCATTGTAATTTTGCCTGTTTAAACGCCACAATACCAGATAATCACATTAATGCTGAACAAAAAGTGTTTTAAAGAAGTAATTTATTAGAGGACTGAATAGTCGTAGGGAAAATGCTAAAGAAAATATTTCTGCGCCTTCGGCCTTCATCTATCTGATAAGATTATTATGAAATCCCCAAACTACCCAAGTTAGTACAGACGGAAGTTACACATTTTTGTATTCTCTTATTTTCTCTTCTGATGTATATTCGTCGTGTCGTTGCTGCTGGCTTGACACTAATATTAATAAGTTTTTTCTTGGAATATTCCCTTTTAACGAGACAGCTCATAACTTTAACGGTGTGCTCGCAATATTGATTTCATTTGTTGGGTTACACATAAAAAATGTGCAGGAACTCTTGTATAGAAGCCTTATCTATTCTTGTTTCTTTATGAAAACTGGTTTGAAAGGTATTTTTTGGAGTCCTATTTATAACTGTAAGATTACATTAAATTAACAAACACAGATAACGTATAATGTCATTTATCTAAATGTCTACAACAATTGTTTTTTCTAGGCCTACAACAAAAAGTAGAACATTTTAAAACAGCTTTAAATGTGTAAAGTATATCTTTATTGAACATCGTGCAATAATAGTTATTTATGAAAAGGAAAAAACATTTTTATGTCGTTGGAAAGACCCACCAGCTCGATATCGTAGTTGCCTAGAGCAAGTGATGGCAAGCGTGTCTAAAAAAATTGCACTGGCAATCTCGGTGGGAACGGTTGTATGTCCACGTTTTTCTAAGTATAACCCATTTCGAGACAGACTCAGCTGTGGTGTTCATTTACAAAAAAAAAGGTCAGAGAGTAAGGTCGCATATTCGATTACCGTTAATCTTTGGTGTGGCCTTTTGGGCGCCCAGTTATTAAGACCTTACTTTGTTTATTTACCTGGCCAGATTTGTCAATTTGCTAGATAATTTACCTCTCGTAAAATTAAGATATTTAAGATGGTTTCTGCAGAATAGAGTAGGTAGGCATAATGCCAGAATTATTGATAGTATTTAGACGATTGGTTCCCAGATTGTTGGATAGGAATTAATGGTTTCGTGTGTTGGCCATCACGTATAACGAAGTGATTTTTTCTGCTATTAATTTTCTGTTATTTTAATGCGTAATCTGGACCGTTCCTCACTTTGGTACACCCTGTATACAACCATTTGTATTTAATGTTTACTTTAAACAATTGCGATTGGTTAAAATTGTTTTCTTTTTTCAGGGTAATCTTAAATTCTTTTATTTTCATAATTATTTTGTTTATATTGAGTACCGCTCGCATAAAACCAAGTAACAGGGGTCTTTTATTATTAGTAGATATATTTCTATTATTTATAAATAATCTACAACATGAAAGATTATGTAATTTAGTTCAAATATTAATCCATGGCCGTTTTGATTATTTTCTTTTTTGAAAGCATAGTTTAAAAATTATGAGAAAACGGTTCTCAGTATCAGAATATTTTATAAACATATGTATATGTCAATTAACGCAGGATATTTGTTTAAATGTATTTCGCTAAGCTCAGTCGAAATTCCGTCCTTCACGCAGGAGTCACGTGACTCGCCAAACCGTTGGGAACAAAACTGCTTTACACCGGCTGAAATATTCACTTCTTTGACCTACCAGCTACAGTTTAACACGCGACAACTCCAGTATGCTTCGCAAACAACAGTGGTAAGAATCATTTCTGTATTTAATTGATTTAACCGCTTGTATCTGCTTTTCCGTATTTTACCGTTTTTGTATATGTATATCTGTTAATCCAATTCCAATTCCAATTTAAAAGATTTATTAATTATTAAAATACATTACATTAATTTTAATAATTAATTAACCAAAATTATATACATATTCGCAACAAGTATAATACATAAAATACATAAAACACATTCTACAAACATACACATAACGAGCCAGCAGGCTGTTAATCGGAGCGGTTAGAGATATTCCAGTAGTTTCGCAATTTAGTAAATAAAATAGGGTAATCTATTCAGAAACACGCTCCGGGAGAATATCGTTTTCATTTGATGTTTCTATGTATATACACCGATTGGATTCTAGTGTCATTCGTTGAGGATAGAATCCAATTCCAGTGTAATAGTCAGAAGAACTACTAATCAGATTTTTACTGTCACTTCTTTGAGGATAAAATCTGACCAAGTGGTCCGGGAATTAATATCCGATTACACAGGTCATTTCGTGTTCGATGTTTGAACCTATAAACTGTTACCAACTACATTTCGATATATATCCGAGTCACCACAAATATCTCAGGCCGGATCAATTTAGGGACATTTTTATCGTTTGATTTATTTCAATTTTTGTTTAATAAGGATTAATGTGCTATAGTTAAGACGTCTTTCGGAAACATTCGGTTTTCAATTTAGATTGTATTATACTTAACACAGATTGAATTCTAGTGTCAATCGTTGGGGATAGAATCCAATCTCAGTTAGGAAACACTACTAGCCAGATTTTTAGTTTCACTCGTTTGAGGATCGAATCTGACCAAGTTGTTCGCGAATTAAAACACGATTGTAAGGGACATGGAAGACAACGCCCGGTAAAGTACACACTAGACGCCCTTCGGGATCATCCAGGTGTTTCAGTGTAGGATTTATGATACTAAAATACCGACTGGATTCTAGTGTCACTCGTTAAGGATAGAATCCAATCCCAGTGTTATAGTTAGTAAATACTAGCTGTATATTCGCGATTAGACATTTCTCAAATAACTATCAGTCCCTAAATTGATATCCTGCCGTAGTGTCACGCTTGTATACCGTAATCACTTGCACCTGGATCGTTTTGCACACACCGCCTGCTGTAACACCCATTCCGCACTAGCCACTTTAAACACATTGACCGCTTGCTAGATACCAATAGTAGGAGTAGTTTCCGTAACTTGGCCACATTTTTGATTTATTTGCTTGTATTATCATTATACATTTCAGTAGTAATAGATTCCATAACTTGGTCGCATTTGATATACCTACTTGTATTATCTCCACCTCTTGCTTGGTTTATCGACCTGCTTTTTCTGTTGCCTGTATAAATTGGTTACACTGATTAATATTTATTGTTTTTATTTTCTGAGGTCAGTTTTAAATAAAATAGAATAAGTGAAGTTGAAATTCTGTCTTTTATTTAAAACATAAGTAATCAATCTGGTCATACACCCAGAATCATTTTTGGTAGGTAAGGTGTTGTCCATTGCTACACAACCGACAACCACACACACACAGACCGCCGGGACATTCCGTTTCCTCACTGAGTTATCCTAGCTTCTATCATACCACTGATTGAATAAAGTGGTGTTCCTACATTTTAAAACAGGAACTAGAGCTCGAGACCGTACCGTAAATAAAAAGTTCAAAGTACCGCTTTTGCTGCCGTACTTTTAGGGTGCCAAAGTGACACGTTACACACACAAATGTGTCATTTTGTTTTAGTACGTCATACACGGTCCCTTTTTTAAATCCCGTCGATTATTTCTTGGGGGTTTTTAGAAAAATACAGTCCAATCCAGAATGACACATTAACAAGCAAATATTACAAAGTGTTCCAGTTCATTACACCAGCAAACATTCGAAAAACAGTAAGACACATGAATCGCAGAACATGTTGCACAATTTATGTAGTTTTAGTAAGTTCCCTTGTTAATAATCAATTTATTATTTCATGTCAATTAGATTTCGTTAATAAAATGTCAAATTATTAATTTGTTGTCACATGGCAGCTCGATTTTGTCGATAAATTATTAAATTAATGTTTCAAGGTAGTTAACAGTCAGATGACCGATGTGTGTTACATCGTTGAAATCGTATTTTTTTTCTCTATCCACCGGTATAAAAATCCTATATGGCGCCCATAGTAAAGTTAAAAGCTGGTTGTAAAAACATGAAGATCTAATAGGCCCAGATAATTTTTAGAACGTCCAGTGGATAGTCCATAGACTTATGTTAACCTGCCAAATCTCATTACATTCACTGAAATAATAAGAATGGTGTATATTGTAAATGTAACCATCCTATATATGAAAAAATTAACTTTTTGTAGTATATAACAAAAATATTTCCTACACATTAAAAATGTTTTCAACCTGAAATACGTTATCCAGGAAGATATATTCATCAAAACAAATGACGCAATTTACAACTCTCAAAAACCATATTTAAATTATTCTAACTCTAAAACAATATGAAATAAAATAAATACTGGTTCATATCAGACTAGCGGCGAACATTTCCAACTAAGAAATTCCTCGATGTGTTACTAATACGACTGGCAGCCCCCTCGTATAATAATAGTGCCGTTTTATCTTTATCAATCTCCGCAGCTGTCGTGCCGAGCCTTGTGGGTGGATGTACTTCAATAGATGCACTCTTTTGTCAGGTTTCCCCTCAAAAGAAAAGGAACTACTACTACAGAGGGAACATAAAGCCCATGTTGGAAAGTTTTGTTGGCGTCCATTCGAGTTGAGTCTTATCGAAGTAAAGCCGGATTAATACTACTAGGAATTCAATTTTCTTTAATATATTGTATATATACCTACTAGTGAAATTATTTCAAGGCAGTTTATTTTCTTATTTGGCTGGTAAATATTTACGCAATAATCATTTTAGACAGAAACAGGAAAACAAATAACAAAGAACTAAAAAATATGATTGAAAACGCAAAATTTTCATTTGATTTACTCAAAAGAAGATGACTATTAAGAATAATTCAATACATATTACATTCATTTCTAGTTTAGACAAGAATGAATGAATTAAAATAAAACACATCTACGAAAATTTTAGTTTTCCATATTTATTTTAGTTGATGCTCAATTGTTTTTCTCTTTCTATATCTGGATTTCCTGAAAAAAAAAAAAACAAACCGTAAGAGATATAAAAAAAATGGAAGATACATTCTCGATCTTTTTTTTGAGACAAATTCACTGACGAAAACAAAAATTTGCTATCGTCTTTTGTTTTCGAGTTATAAACAAAAGTTCGATTTTTCGACTTTTAGACACATGTCAATATCTTGGTTGTTATGAAAAGTTATGAAAAAATAACTTTTACATTCTTCAGGCACTTTTTCCTGTATACAGTGGCGTCGAAAAAATTTTAAAAAAAAGATGCAATTTCGAGTTACGGCATATTTTTTTAAATGGGAGTCATAGTTGGCTATAGTTTAGTTAAAAAAGGAAATTTTTTTCTCTTTCAAACTAAACATCATATCAAATATCAATAGATTTGATTTCTGCAAGTTTTTCTGACAAATCCTTTAGATATTCTGTAAGTTTAATTGATAAAATAATTAGGAAACGAAAAGTTTAAACAGTCGCTTCGAAACTCCTCGACCTTTCAGAATGAAAAAAGAAAATCCAAAATTTGTATCGATTCCATTCGATCTTCGATTCACCCGTGGTATTGGTAAAATTTTTAAAGATGTAGGTATGACAGTGGTTCATTCATCGGGAAACAAACTACTACAACTTTTAGGCAATCCAAAAGACATACAGATAAGTCTAGTGTAGCCCAACATGCGTTTGAGAACAACCATAAAATAGATATTAGCAATTTAAGATTAATTAAGAATGTAACAAATACTGGACAGCTGGATGCATTTGAATGCTTGGAAATCATAAAGTGTAAAATAGTATGAATAATGACAGAGGGCCTATCCCAAATAGCCCGCATTATTGGTTAGTGGGTCACGGTCCACCGAAGCGTTACAATAGCTTAGGTATAAATAGGGTACATAAGTTTAGTTTTAATCATCTCCAGATGATGCCAACGTGGTTGGCGAAAAGCGTGTCGAGTGCAGTATATAGTGTTTTGGTGTTTCGTGGAAAACTACGTGAGTGTTATGTTAAAACACGATTGCCACATAGAACACACCAAACACTAAAACCAAAGCGTCCCTGAGATCGCACGTCAACGGTACGGTGAGGGTTCATATCAGACCAATAGTGCTCGTTATGCTTGTTGAAAATTCCTGCACTGCTAATGTAGGCTTCATCTGTCCAAACTATATTTCTAGAGAAGAATGGATCTTGTTGACTTTTTTGACGATACCATATGCAAAACTCCAATCGTCGCTGAAGATCAGTTGGTTGCAGGTGATGTTGTTTCCTTATTGTATAAGGCCTGAATTTGTGTATCTTCAAAATACCCAAAGTTCAAAGTCTTGAAATCCCAGAATCAGCTTCAATTTGACGTCTAGAAATTGAAGGATTTGCAACCGCCGCCATTCCAATTACAATTATAGAAGTTTTTTCAGCATCTTCAAGGTTATAATTTTTGGGCTTGGCTTGTTGGAGAACCCACAATCAATGAGATTTTCTTTTAACCTCTTAAAAATAGCTTTATGGATAGCGATTTAAATATATTTCGGATGCAACATCACAATTGTTATTACTTTGAATAAAGCATTCTAGCATATCATATTTCTCGTACTTTTCGTAAGACATCTTCACTTTTACGATTAAATGGGGTGTAATTATGACGGAAGTAAAATTATTGATATACAATTTACTGACAAACGGATAAACACTATCATAGATGACACACGCCTCTTGGAATAAATATAAAAAACGAAAAAAGTAATCTACTAAAAGATTATTTTCGCTGTTAAATACTTACACATCAAAAGCAACTCCACATGTGTAACATAGTTTGAAAGAGAAAAAAATTTCCTTTTTAACTAAACCACAGCCAACTATGATTCCCATTTAAAAAAATACAACTTTATGCCATAACTCACACTTTTTTTTTTTAATTTTCTCGACGCCACTGTATTATATAGAAAAAAGTTCCCCAAGAATGTAAAAGTTGTTTTTTTCATAACTTTACAAACAACCAAGACATTGACATGTGTCTAAAAGTCGAAAAATCGAACTTTTGTTTATAGGTTAGGTTAGATTAGGTTATTGTGAGTGGGTCCTTGTGGACCCTCCACTGCGGCCATTAGCAGGCCTATTGTGGCTCACTCCTAATTATATTTCACCCAATAAGTTCAGTCTCTTAATGAAACTGATAACTTTATTGGGTGAGAATGTGTCCAGATCCTTTGGCAGAAGTTGCCCTTTGCCAAATATTGAAAATCGGAGCCTCTCCACAGCGGTACGGGTGCATAGGACGTGGTCTGCCTTCTCATCATCCTACAAGCATAGACGGCACTCGGCGTTTTCCGCTAGGCCGTTTATGCAGATGATAGTTTAGTCGGCAGTGCCCGGTATATAGGCCTGTTAGAGTTTTCAAGTTTACCCTGTTTAACTCTAAAAGTTTCTTAGTTCTTGATTTCAAAGGGTATTTACTTTTGTTTACAACTCAAAAACAGAAGACGATAGCAAATTTTTGTTTTCGCCAGTGAATTTTTTCTCAAAAAAAAAAATCGAGAATGTCTTCCATTTATTTTGTATCCCTTACAGTTACCGAGTTACTCTATACAAACATCGAAATTTGCCAATCCTGTACATTTGAAATTGCATTAATTCGATACCCAAATTTTCTTCTTCTAATCGTTGGGGGTGGATCATTGGCAGTCTTAATCTAGATTTTCGGGACTCCACTCCTGTAGCGTCAGCCACCATCTTGAATTTAAGGGTGAATTTGTTTTTATTAAATGCCTCGCTTATTTTCAACTTGTGACAACAAAACTTATCGGAAATTTAATTCTCTACAACTTTGATCATTAGCATTTTTCATCTACGCTTGATATTTTTCGATTTAAATCGGATAAAATATGGTGAAATGAAATTGTTCATTCATTCATCTTTTTTCGTGATACGTTTTACACCATTCAAAACAAACGCGATGATATCGCGCTTTAACAGAAGTGAGGTCATGCACATTTTCGATGTGCGCTGTTACTTCTTATGACAAAACGTCGGTGCGCTGATTTAAAAGATCGAAAATCGCATCCTGAAACGTATCATTTTTAACTACCAACACGCGGCGTAGCATTTTCATGGGACGCCTTGTTTCCACCGACGAATCCATGATTTCAGTACAAATAAAACAAGTTTTTATAAGCGAATATTGATGATACTTACGGTCCAACTGTTGATGACGTTGATGACGATCGAGACGCGTATGGCTTTGCCGCCGTGTTTGCTCCGAACTTTTATCAGCGCATTTCTTATAGCACGCTGGATACATGGTAACGCTGTCCACTGTTCGGAGCATTCGCTCGTGTTCTTCATCATGTCGAAAAATGCTTACCGGTAAAAGTGTCTGAACACCACGATTTTTCACCGTTAAAACATTTTTTTCGTTGGTAGATTTTCCGTACAGAAAACAGTTCGCCATTTTCTCCCAATACGTTAATACGACAATACGCTGACGTGTCTGAACAAGTTTTTTTTTATGATCAATTATGCGCTAAAGTTAAAAATAAACAAGGTAATGCAATAATTTAATTTCACCACATTTTATCCGGTATAAGTTGAAAAATATCAGTCGTAGACGAAAAATGCTAATGACCAAAATTAGAGTATTGTCTGGAAACCACAATATGATATTCATATTTCCAACCTGGAAAAAATTTAGAGAATGCATTTTACATATCTTTCATTTAAAACTGATGAACTTATGCGACTAGAAGTACACCACAATCTGATTTATTACCCAGGTGTGGTTTACACGATTTAGCCTCATGACGAGTCTACTTTTCTGTATTGTTTTTATATAGACTTCTAGCAAATCAGGTTGATTGTCTGAATATTCTTAGCTCCATACAATTCATGATTCCTTCTTTTCAAACTCGCTCCCCCTCACTTTCTTATTTAGCGACGCCAAAAACGAAATCATTAAAATTTTCACCTATTTACAGTATATGTTAAATTTATCAGTCAAGTTTTGATATTTTCAATTGTATTGTTAATAATATAAGATAATATATTCTGAAAGACATTTGATATATGTATAAGAATATTACTACTACTATTTTTTTGTTTGATAATCTTTACTGTTTATTTATTTTGTATTATACAGGGTGGGGCAATAGTGCGTCGGACTTCAATATCTCGAGTTCTACGATAGCTAGAAATTAAAAAAAAAACAAGTAAACTAAATAAAAAAGTCTATAACCGGAAATTATTTTCAAATATACAGGGCGAGCCAAGACGAAATTACAGGATCACGCGGTTTTTTTTTTTTAAATGGAATGCATGTATATATATATATTATTACTGACTATATCCCAACCACTTGGATGTAATGAATTTTTTGTTGAAATAATGCCATCTGCAGATGCATAATAAAAATTCAACAAAGTCGTAATTATTGGTTTTAAGAAAAACTTATGTGAATACTAGTTAGGAGACATCTAATTAATGTTTTTGAACCATTTTTACTTCCTAAACATGTACAGAGTGGCCAAAAATTAATTTTCAATTAAGAACTTTTTAAATTGAATTTTCTCAATTTTTTTAAATTTAAATAAGTACAAAATTCAGGAATAAACTTAAGAAATAGAAGTATTCTCGAATAATTCATTAGAAAAAAATTATAATAAGTGCTTCACATGTTACCCGTTTTGATTAACACACGTCTCTATGCACTTTTGAAATGATGCCATTTAGTGGGACCATTTCTTCCAATCCATTAAAGTGGGTGAATGGTATTTAACTGATCCCTTACTGTAATGTTTATTTTGTAAATTTTTTTTGCTGTTTTCGTTATTCGACAAGCAATAAAACCTCAGTTTAGTATAAACTGATGACGATTTTCAAAGATATCTACAATTTTGTAATTGAGCCAGATATAAAATGCTAGAGACGAAGAAGAAGAAGAAGAGGCAAGTTTTCATAAAACTGGATTTGTTAGTAGGTACAATTTCCATTATTATGCTTCGGAAAATCCTCATTTTTTAGGCAAGTTGGTAACCAGCACATATATAGTCTAAAAAGTAAAAATAACTTTTTTTATTACATTTTGCAAAATTAATTTATATTACAATACAATCTCTGTTGCAAACTAATACATCTTTTTTACTCTTTCTGTTTCTGATAACAATAATATAACAGTTTGTTTTAATTTATTTGTCATATTGTTTATACGAGTCGTATTAAGTGAAAAGCACGATTGACAATTGAGAAACATACGCCAAACGATAACTTCGGGTATCTTGATGCTGTTGAAAAATTTCACTTTAATCGAATTATTATTAATTTGACTTGAGTAATTCTGTGGCTAAACTAATAAAAATAAAGCATGTGTGGCATATTTTCATAATCAGAAAAAGTATTTTTTAAAATGCAAAAAAATATACAGGGCATCCTATTAAAAAAAAATGTCAATCACTTTTACATTTGACATTTGTGATACATTGTATATTAATTTGTAAAATTTTATTATCAGTATCAAACTTTGCCTTTTATTGAACCTCCTACCTCAAAAAAGATTTTACAGCAATTTAAAACTGGGACACAGTACCTTGTGAACAAAATATCAATGATCAACACTGTTAAGTTTCTTTTGGCATTCACGATGTAAGTAAAAGAAAATGTTATGATTCACTACTGCGTTTATTCCCTATTGATACTTTTGGCGTATGCGCTAGGGTTGACGAAAGAAAATCAGTGTACTAATGACATCCTATTCACACACGCACACACCAAAATGTAAGCGTTATTATTAGCGATAACGGTTCGAATCTGATAGGTAAGGAACTTTACTATGTTTATCAGCACAGCTTGTAGAACAGCTGCTGTTTCAAATGTTATTTATTGAATAATTAATTTCATTAAAAAATATTTCCTAGATTAATATAGAAAATGTTCAGTTTTTTAGATGTACAAATTTCCTACTCGAATAAATCTTTTTAAGTAATCTAATAAATTCCTTAACAGAAACTCTAATTACAATTACACCATGATGCGACTCAGCATCCTTACAAATGAAATGGTGAATAAAATTTTGCCTGGACTAGAATTTAGAGTATGACGTCCCGCTGCCTACCACGATTTACAAATGTAAAATAAACAAAATCCTGGAAAAAGCAGCCCGTGTCTCCTTTGACGTTATTCTGCCCAGGTATTTTCTTCTGCAAATAGTTTACCTACAGCATAATTAAGATGCTTACTTTAATTGTACTTCAATAAACAGAACTCTATATACAAAAACCCGTCTACTTAGCAATTTTTCTATCCTTCTTTATACTTGTTTCCGAAAGTGATTTTAATTATCTTTTATAAAGAATGTCTCTTGAACCTGCTTTTGATGTTTCTTTATAATGTATATATGAGACTTCTTTTTCTTGTTAAGTTTATTATCTTTTATAACAGGGCAATTCTTTGTGTACTATGGACAATATTATCATATTACTTTCTTTTATGTAACGAAAGGAAAAGAAAATGAATACTTACTTGTGACAGTTATAACAAAGTCATTTTTACAATGCTTTTACAAAGATAATGAGGGTGTTAAATTTGAATAATCTACTCTTACTACTTCTAGTAAAACCCTGCTAGTTTGTACTGAAAGTAAGAAAATGTTTAATATTTTCGGTGTTACAGTTTTGTAAAAAATATATACTTTCAAAAGTAAAGTCATATTTCCAAGCGAAATGTGAAATTAAAAATAGGAGTACTTCTTGGTCATTTTCACATTACTGAATTTTATGGATACCCCATATTTTTGCAAATGGTAATCTTATCTTTCGAGCAGGAAAAAGTTTTATGGAGAATCACGTCCTAAAATTAAAAATGGAAAAGTGTTTCCTCTTTCGAACATCAATCCGAAGACACACTGTATATTCCAATTTACGAAGTCAAAGCACTTTGTCATTTTTATATAATAATAATGCGTAGGTAATACGTAAAATCGAACCTAGGTTTATATGTGAAATATCAGAATTATTTGTAATTTTAAATTACAGAACCCTTAAAAAAAGTTGCTTCATAGAAACAGAGAAAATAATTAATTTCAAGCCATTGTACTTAATATCTCTGAACATAATACAATAATATAGTCATTAAAGAAACAATAGAACTTCATTTGAAACGCATATACAAAATTTTTATACACCTACTGTGTTTTCTGCATTTAATAATATATCACTAATAATAACGAAAAACAAAAGAGAAACACTCAAGTATGACACCTTGCCGAACTCAGAATTTAATGCTCTAACCAAAACTGTAAAAATATACAGGGGTCATGATAAAAATTTGAAAGTTGCTATCACTTAAAGTTGTTATCAGTTTGTTGAAACCGGAAATGAAAAACTCAAATAACGTCTTTTTATTTGTGTATTGGCCATATAGAATAATGATTGGATGTAGAGATGGGCATTTTTGGGAATTGATTTTTTTTGGGGAAAATTTCCGGGAATATTCCTCAAAAAAATTCCAACAATTTCTGACGACTTTCTACCTCAAAAGTCCAAATTAACTTTGCTCTACTTTTATCACCAGGCTTAACTAACCTAAGTTGCTTTACGGATACGGAAACTGTATCAAAAGAAATTATTATTTTATTTATATACCATAACACAACTTAGGTTAGCTAAGACTGGTAGTAAAAGGAAAGCAACTTATATTTAATGGTATAAATTATTAGAGCGGCCAATTAAACACACCTCGTTTATTAACAAGAGTTATTTATTTAGTAAAACTTTACAATTTTTATCATGCCGGCACATACACAAACTTCTTAACCCTTCTTCTTTTACACATGACATATCGCTGCGCTGCCAATTCCATTTTTACTCGCAACTGACTGGTGATAGGGCTGCCAGATAAATATTTCTGCATACCTACCTATTTTAATAAAGATTATATTCATACCATAACATTATTATTACATCATATCGATTTCGATCATAACAGTAATTATTAGTGATTTAATTCTGAATTCCGGCCCACAGATCATGATTATAAGTTAACAGGTAACTGTAAAAATGATAAATTGGTAATATTTATGGAAGAAAGAGACAATTATCACTTTAAATTTATTGGGGGTTAAAATTATGAATATAAGAAAATACAGAAAATATCTTTAAGTAGGTATGTCACAGGTGACTAATCGTAATAACACGTCGAATACTGATATTGAATCGTGTCATAGCAATATATATATATATATATATATATATATATATATATATATATATATATATATATATATATATATATATATATATATATATATTGTTATTAAATATGATTTGAAGGAAACAACTACTCAGCGGGCAACTACCCCGACCTGCATTGAATTACACCTTCAAATCATGATAGATCGATAGCCAATATCATTTGTCAATTCCTAACCAGACATAGATCGATTTCGAACTTATTTGTTCTCTTCAGTATGCCATAGGTTATGGAACAGACAAATGATAGTGGCCAACCTGCTAGTTATATACTAACTAAGGTGAAGTGAATAGTGGTGAGAGGTATGAAACTTCTCATATGGTCTGAATGCTACTATCCGACCGACATCCTAGATGTCTCTGTGGTGGATAGCGACTTGCATCACAGCAAGTACCGAGAGCGGCGACCCCTAGCCCGGGTGGACTAAACTAATGTGTTATTAAATATGATTTGAAGGAAACAACTACTCAGCGGGCAACTACCCCGACCTGCATTGAATTAATATATATATATATATATATATATATATATATATATATATATATATATATATATATATATATATATATATATATATATATATATATATATATATATATATATATATATATATATTGCTGTTGGGAGAGTTATTACAATGAATCAACATTTACACTGCCTTCGGCAATTATAATTTCTGTGGAATTAATATCAACACTTTCTTCTGCAAAAACATTTTTTCCTTATCTCGTTTATTACAGACCGTTTCAACATAATTTACTTTTGTCACTTTAAACATTTTTTGAACACATATTTCCTCCACATCTAGTCCGTTTTCTTTTTCAGAGCTATTTCTGTTATTACTGTCATTATCCCGATCAACCAAATTATCTGTGTCATATTTTTCATCTTCGCCTTCACTTTGATCTGATTCAGTTTCCAACATGTTCACTTCCTCTTTATTTATTCTTAATCATCCTTTCTGCTGCCCGCATAGTAAAATGTAAAAGTCTGATTTGAAACTTGACAGAAACGTCACTTTTGGTGCAAAAATGACAGAAACGTCACTTTTGGCGCGCCAAATTCAAAATATTGCGTAAATAATGCTAGGAATCCTTCCGGAAATATTCCCCAGGAATCTTTTCGCAAATATTCCCGAGAAATTTCCGTAACACATATTGAACACTTCCGGAATATTTCCATTTTGGCAATGTTCCCAAGTGGAAAATTTCCCGTTGCTCATCTCTAGTTGGATGATAATTATTTAGGGCAGTAATAACTTCCCCGGCGAATTTATATGGTCTACTATGATTCGATAGGTACTCCCAAAATTGAAAGTCACAATGGGCATTTTTTTATCGAAACATTTATTAGAGAAAGTTATTCATAATCACTCCAAAAATTATTTTTCTATTAAGAACTTTTTAAATTGAATTTTCTCAATTCTTTCAAATGGAACACTCTGTTTATTTTTTGACGATGTGATGTAGAAATGAAAAAACGAACATATTTTGTAAGTACTTCCCTATGACTAATTGCAACCATTTTCGTTTTATTGAACAATAATTACAAAATCCAAGAATAAACTAAAAAAATAGAGGTTTCTTCAAATAATTCACTAGAAAAAATTATAATAAGTGCTTCACATGTTGCCCATTTTTATTGACACACGTCTCTATGCGCTTTTGAAATGAGGTTTCTACTGTTCCTAATTTGCCAGTGTGATAGATCTAATAGCAGTTATTATCCTTTCCTTCATATTTTGTACTGTTGTTGGTGTGTCTTTATAAACAATTTCCCTCACGTATCCCCATAAAAAGAAATCCTCTTTGTAAGATCTGGGGAACTAGCAGGCCATTTAGTGGTTCCATTTCTTCGAATCCATTGCAGTGGGTAGGTATTATTTAAGTGATCTTTAACTGCATTTTAATTATGTGGTGGAGAACCACCTTGCTGAAACCACATCCTATTTTGAATCCTGTCAGGAAGATTCACCAAATACTTATTGCTCAATAAAACGAAAGTGGTTGCAATTCGCCATAGGGAAGTACTTACAAAATATATTCGTTTTTCATTTATACATTACATCGTCGAAAAATATATAGGATGTTCCATTTGAAAAAATTGAGAAAATTCAATTTAAAAATTTCTTAATTGACAAATAATTTTTTGCCACCCTGTAAATTTTTAGAAAGTAAAAATGGTTCAGAAGCATTAATTATATGTCTCGTAACTAGTATTCACATAAGTTTTCTTAAAACCCATAATTGTGACTGGTGATTTTTTCAATATGCATCTACAGATGGCATTATTTCAACAAAATCATTATCTCCAAGTGGTTGGGAGATAGTCAATAATAATATAGGAATGAACACTTGATCCTGTAATTTCGTCTTGCCTCGCCCTGTATATCGAAAATAATTTCCGGTTATAGACTTTTTTTATCTAGTTTACTTGTATTTTTTTTTTTAATTTCTAGCGATTGTAGAACTCGAGATATCGAAGACTGACGCACTATTGCCCCACCCTGTATATAAAATACCAAACAGCCGATAGATATGAACAATTTTTGAATAGAGGATAAAAAAATAATAAGGTTTAATTTTGTTTGTAAAAAGTTTATTAGTGGGGTTTTTAAATTTTAAATAGCCATCCAATTTGATTTCCTTCAGAGCAAGCAAATCACGTTATTTTTCCAAACGCCATAAATCAAGCTTATTAAATTAATTTTGAATTAAATTAGCTCTGGACTCTCAATGTCATCATTAAAACTCGAGAGAAAGTCATTAAACTGGATGCGATTCTGATGAACAAATTTAATTTTACTTCATAATAGAATGATACTTGATATTGGGTATTTTATTTCATGTTTCTTCAATTTATTTGATAGGAATATCGATTTACAAACCTGTCTTGTGCAATATTTACTCTGATTTTCCAGTCAAAAATTTTCTTGTAAACTTGTAACAAAAGATTAATACAAAAAATAACATATATCTGTGTCTGTGACACAAGTCATTGTTGTTTGTAATACAGATTGGATAATGGAAATATGATGCTCCCCACCATAAACTAGTGAGTGCGTGTGGGAATAATGAGCACATAGCTATTTAGCGAATATAGAAAAATGACTTGTAGTGAAAATGTGGTAAATTCTTCTCAATTCAACTTTTGAAACAATAATTTTAAGTAACTGCGACCCGAAACACCTCAATATAGGCGTCGCGATGTGTATGTATTTTTTTTCCAGGAACGCCAAACGTAATATACCATTTTAAAGGCTTTTATTTATAAACACATTTCCTGATATGAAAAATGTCTTATCCTACAATTTTTAAGTTATAAGTTAAATTTCCTAAAAAAATTATCTTGAATATCCTAGTTTGCTATGAAATTTAATTAGCACAGATGACAAACAGACGAAAGTTGCTGTATTTGTTGTTATATGAGGTATCCTTGTAAGTAGAATTTTAGGTATTAGCCTTGGAGATACAAGCTATTGGGAAGTGTCGGACATAGGAGTGTACAGGGTGATTCATGGAGAATGGACCTCCCACTTTAACATAGTTTTTAATATAAAAAATTTCTGAAAAAAATTAATATGACTTTTTATGAATTTTTTAAATACGTAACTATATATACAGGTGAATTAAAAATGAGGGAGCAGCAACCGAATTTTTTTTAATGGAACACCCAATAATTTTTTCAAAAATTATATTCTTGTCCTTGCCCTGAATACAGTGATATAAAACTTTATACAGTTATCTTTAAAACTTTTCGAGGTATCCAATGTCATAATATTGCATATATTAAATCCAACATTATTAAATTTTTAAAATGCAGTTGGTTATAGAGACTTGTCTTTGAAATAAAAAATAAAATGAAGTATCGCACGATAAGCTATGATAATTATTATGTTAGTAAATGTCATCCGCTGTTTGGCTTGTTGAGAATATATTTTTTTCCTAAATGTATTATATAAATGAAGAAAGAGTAGAAATTATGAAAATATATATTAAAAATAGTAAAAACGCTCGTGCTTCTCTAAGAGATTACTGTAATAGGTATCTTGTAAGGTTAACACCAAGCAAAAATATCTTTAAAAAGTATAAGGTATATAAAATTTCCGAAGACATATTCAATGCAAAACAAGAAAAGGGCCTATGCTGCAAATGAAGATGAATTGGAAGTGTTATTATATTTTCAGGAAAATCCAACAAAGTCCATAATAGATGCCTACAGGTATGTATAAATACAAATTATGTAAAAATACAAAGATACATGATGAAACATAATTACCACGATAAAATGCCTCTCAGAGTCCAAAAACTGTACCCATGCGACAGTATAAGGGAAAATTTTAGTCAGATATTACTTGACAAATTTAATGATATCCAGATGTTTTTGATTATATATTTCGGCCGGGCGAAGCATCTTCTACAACTGCAGGAGTCTTCAATTAGAGAAACACACATTTTTGGGTCAAGAAAATTCTTATTTAGGTAAAGAGATACAGTTCCCAGGGCGCACGACTATCAATATGTGGAGTGGAATATAAGATGGCACACCCTGCCACAATTATCGACTAGTAACGCAATTTTTGAATTAAGGTTTTTTAGAATAGATTGGGAAAAATGACATCATATGATGGCCTCCTCGTAGTCCCGTTCTCACACCTTTGGATTTTTTCTTTGGGGCACATAAAAAATAAATTTTACAAGGACCAGGTTAATAATGAGCTAGAGTTGCAGCAGAAAATTTCGGCCATTTTAGACAATATTAATAATAGTGATATTTTGCCAAAACTGTCCAGTAGTATTTTTAAAAGATTAAAATTTTGTATGGAAAAAGATGGTTCTGACATTGAACAATTTTTTAACTAATACAATGTTGTGTTACTTGAGTTGTGTTGTTATATCATTATTAATTTATTAAATTTAAGTGTTTTAGTTTCTAATTATTTTATCCTTTTTTATAATTAATAATGTATAATGTATAGTATTTTCACTATTTTTTATTTGAGACGGTAGCGCAGTTGCCAAACAGTATGTTATCGGACGTTTTGTATGTGCTCTTGAAGATTACGGGGTCTAGTATTGCATACACTTTTGAAAAATCCCCACATAAAATATCTGATGTGGCCAGCACATAACTTTCTTATACTAGTATATATCATCCCGATCTAAAAAAATCATTCTATTTAATTCTTCACTTATCTGAATTAAATTTTAATAGCGTATCTTGAAATGTTTCATTAAAATTTTTAAATAATTAATTATCAGCGTCATTCGATACTGTCAATAATAATTCATATCATATATTTTAATAATTTCTTCTTATTGACATTGACATTTTTGTAACTAAATTAGACATTTCAAATGTCAAACTGTTAAATTTATCCTAACCCCATTTTATGAGGTCAAATTATCAGTTTACATCAGCTTTATTTAAGTACTTGGAAAACATATTTTATTTACTTATTTATTTATTTATCTATTTTAATACAATATGTAACGGGATTAAGTCCCAATTACAGAATAAGGTGGAACCGTTAAGCGAAAGAATTAGCAAGAGACGCAACCCATCGCAGGTCGAGACACCAGCAGGCACCGCATCTTCCTGCCAACAACTTGAGGATTATCATCAAGTTTTAGTGCCCTCAAGCTATTGACAAAAAACACAATATATACCAAAATCCCGACCCACGACAGACCGTGTCCCCCGGTAATTCCCCCACTCAACGGTGGAACAATAAATATACACATAATAATAGTATATTTTACATTTAAACACAAATTATAAAAAAAAATATTTTAAAAGTGAAAGTAAAACATATGTTACAAATCTATGAATAATATTAATAAGATTAAAAGAATAATATAAAACATATAAGAGTAAATAACATTACAAGAGCTGAGATATGAAAAACAATTTCTTAATAGATTGAATAGAACAAAAAAATATATCAAGTCTCTATTCATACATAGTGAGGCAGTAAGTAAATTAGTACGGGCTGTTGGTAACTGTAATGCCATGTTAGATCTTGAATTAATTCTTGCTACATGATATAAAATTCATGATATAATGGATTCAGAACTTATTGTATTGTTAATAATTTTGTGCAAAAATATAATCGAGTACATTATTAACGTCTCTGATATAAACTCTTTAATGAAAATTTGGTCAGTAATTCATCCTGAGGTGTACCCCGAGGGGGGTAAATACCGTAAGTAATAAATTGTAAAGTTTTGAGGTATCTACGCTGCACTCTTACCTGGGGGGAGGAGGGAAAAGAAACAGGGGGGGGCGGGGGGGGGGGGGGGGGGGGGGGGGGGGGGGGGGGGGGGGGGGGGGGGGCCCCCCCCGGGGGGAAAAACCCCCCGGGCTTTTTCTCCCTTTCCCCAACCCGCCAATCACCTTAAGTTTACACTGAACAAAAGCCGTATAAAGGATATTTAAAGTTTTTGCATTACAAAAGTCTTTAGCATTACGCAATACAAAACCTAGGTTCTTATATGCAGAATAGGTGGTTACACGAATATGTTCCTCGAATGATAATTTGGAGTCAAAGGTAACGCCAAGATCTTGAAATTATGTAACCCTATTTAAAACAATGTTGTCAAGCTTATAGTCACACATTTCAGTACTTTTACGCCGAGAATAGGACATGATATTACACTTACTGATATTCAAAGGTAGATGATTATTTTCACACCAAATGATTTAAATTATCTTACAATTTTATGCAATTTGAACTTGACTTGATTTCAGTATACATTTTAAAACCACCAGCGTATAGTAAGTAACTGACATCAGATAATTGTTATATCATTAATGAAAATAACGAAGAATAACGGCCCAAGAATCATACCCTGTGGAACTCCTGATGATTGCGAAACCTTCTCTGATTTAAAATCCTGGTATTGAACAAACTGAGACCTATCATTGAGATAGGCTCTAAGAAATTTCAACAAAACCGTAGACATATCAAATACATCTAATTTTGACAGTAACAATTTGTGGTCAAGTCGGTCGAAAGCTTTAGAGGAATCAATATAGACGACGTCTATTTGATTTCTCTTATCTAATATTTCAGAAATATACTGTGTCTTTACCACAAGGTTCGAAGTAGTCAGCGCCCAGACATAAATTCGTGCTGATGTGGAGAAATTAAATTTTCAGTGTGTAAGTAAAGACGATCTTGAATATTTATTTCGAATACTTTGCAGAAATTGTAAATAATAACGATTGGAATGTAGTTATTAATTTCATTAAAGTTTCCTTTCTTAAAAACGGGACATATTCTTGATTCTTTCCATAGCTGGGGAAACTTACAACATTTTAAGCATAAAATTAAATATAATATACAGGGGTTTGGCAAATATTATTGCACAATCTCTTACTAAAAAGGCGGGAATTAAATCTGGGCCCATAGTAAAAATACCTTTAATTTTTTTTATGGACTTAATTATTTCGTTTTCATCAATTTCAGATATATAGAAAATATTGCTATTAAGGTTCTCTTTGAACATATTATCTGATATGTTACTTAGATTTTCCGTGGAAAATGCATCGGAAAAATAACTGGCGAAGGCATTAATATCATTTGGTTTGTCTAAGTTGGTGTCACTATAATTGAAACTGGATGGTACAGTTGTTGAATTAGACTTAGAATTTATGTGAAACCAAAACTTCTTAGGATTACTGTATAATTCATCTTCAATGGAATTTAAGTAATTTTTTAAAGCTACTTTGATAGGTGATTTTACTTCCGATCTAATTTGTTTAAAGTTATTGCAATCATTGTCGCTATTGGACTTTTTATACGTGTTCAGAAGTTTATTTTTTAACCTAATCTTATTAATTATATTTTTCTCAAACCATGGAGGATACTGTTTAGGAGTTACTTTCTTTTTTATTGCCTTGATATAATAAACATGATTTATAATCTGTCATCAAGTATATATTTTTTTGTAAAGGCAAACACAAAAGTTTGGGTCCCGTGGACCACCTCCCAGCTGACCAATTTTACTCATCACCGAATTTATCACTTTAGAAAATGTGTACCAAATTTGAAAGCTTTATCTCAAAAACTGTGGCTGCTATCGCGATACTACAGATATGCCGACAGATTTTTTTAAGTTATGTTTTTTCATTATAATTCGTCTAGATTCGTCCAGAAATGCAATAAAAATTCTAAATTTTTTTTCCTGAAATTATACCTTTTTTCTTCTTTCATTCATTATGTCTTCTCCGGTGGTACCACATTCACCAAATTTAATCTGTCACCTAAAATGTTAAAAATCTTAACTGCCAAATTTGGGCAGTCTCCCATTAGTACTTTTACATACACATATACACATACGCACACGCACAAGCACACGCACACACGCACCGACAGACATCATTCGGAAAATGGTCAGAATGGATTCAGGCAGGTTCACAACGTATATATCAATCAAAATCTCGAGGTCGAAAAAAATCACGATTACTATACTTTCTTATATTACCTATACGAAAGTAAAAAATCGAGCGCTGTTAAGTTAGGCGACCGGGCTGGCCAGATTATATCCCCGTTTTGAGAAACTAATTGGTCGGGAAACATATCACGTAGCATATTAATACTGATTCTGGCTGTGTTGCGTCCCATCCTACTGAAACCAGTAATCACCATCCAAGTTGTTCATAACTTGTACCGATCATCTGATAATATATTTATGATGTTACTGTTATGGTATGCCCATTCTCTGCAAAAAAATGGGCCAATAATTCCTATGGCTAATATCGCACACCAAACCGTTACTTTCCCTACGTAAAGTAGTCGTTCGTGAAGTTGATGTTGGTTTTCTGTTGCCCAATATTTAAAATTTTGTTTATTAACGCAGCCATCAAGGTGAAATGGGCTGCCTCGCTCATAAATAATAGGAAATTTTTGAAATTAGGGTCACCATCAATAAGATCTAATAATTGTCTACAAAGTTAAGCCGATTTTGTTTATCTATTGGGCCTAGTTCTTGGACAAGTGCCTAGGGGTGAAATTTAAGACTGTAAGTATTCTCTTAACGCTGGTTTTGGTTATTCCATACCAAAAGCCGTCAGTGCATTTTGGACTAGCCTGCATAAAATAAGCCCAATTAAAATTATGTAAAATATGCAGTAACACTCCTAAGTACGTCCCTGTTATACAACCCAACATCTAGTCTCTAGTTAAAAATAAATATTTCATTTGATGGTTGTTAACTAATTAAATGTATTAACACATTTTCCCCGAATAATTTATTCAATAAATTAGTTTGAGATATTACATACAATACACGCTATATGAATGACTCTTTTGCAAAAATCAGAAAATACCAATTGACAAAAATTTTTAGTGCTATTATATTTCATTTCTTTCCATATTTTAAACTTTTACCAAGAAAAGGATACCTAATTTGTTTTTTATATATCTTTTATTTTGTAACTAGTATTTTTCCAACAGTTTAAAATGCGGATAAAATACCACATAAATTAGACAACCCACAAACTCTAAAGCAGAAGCTGCACGGGTGGGGGTTATACTTTAAAAAGATGTTGGCATATTTATAACCATTCAGTTAGTTGCACACTATTTGAAAATTGTACAATTTATTATACATATATTTTTTGTTAAGTCGTGATATAAAAGAAAAGTCGTTTACTGTAGAGCAGATTCTTCTTAGTTCTCAAGCAGCAGCATAATCGCATTTAACAAAATAATTTGTAAAATATAATTAAAAAGCTAAATTGTATTTAAGTTAAGTTTAAAACTGTGTAAAAAATGGAAATTTAGGTTTTTATACGAGTCAAAATGTCCTAAATACAATGTGCTAATTAACTTATAACTACAATTAGCAATTTTTCCATAAACTATTAAATAGTGCATAATAACAAAGAGAAATCTGTGTGAAGCAGTTCAACAAAAACTTATCACTAGTGTAAAAACTGTACATATATATACAAGTGTGTAAGTTCATGAGAAAAAAGATACTTTTTATTACCTATAATAAAATAAGTTTTTATCTGACAATAAAACCAACTTTTTTAATTCTACAATGAACAGAACCGGACTACTCAAAATGGGCCCTAAATTTAAATTTAAATGTTGCATGAAAGAACTAAATAACTATTGCTGTGTATCTTGCAGTAACATTTTCCATAAAAGTTGTTGGAACAGAAAAAGTGACTTAACTGTAATAGAAGGGCATAAAATATATTGTTCAGATAAATGTGCTGAAAAAAACACTGATGAAGAGAACTTAATTAAGGAGTTATATTTAGAGATAAGCAAATTAACAAAGGAAATTGAAGAAAAAGACAATTATATAAACAAAATAAGAAGAAGGACACAAGATTTTGAAACAGAAGTATTCGAGTCTGAGCAGAATTACGTGACAGAAATTAACGAGCACAAAGTACTTGTTAGTAGCTTAAAAAAGAAAATTGAACAGTTGGTTCAACAGAATAAGGAAGTTAATGCAAATATTAGTAATGACGACATAAAATACAAAACATATGGAAAAGACATTGAGGAGTTACAAAAAGTTAATGAAAAAATGCGTGATGAAATTGGAAAATTGAACATTGAAAATAGATGTGTTATAGCCGAATTAAATAAATTTAAAGAAGATATAAACATAAATCATAACAGACTAGATAACATTGATAGGAATAAAGGATTCACAAAAGATACAGAAAATACTATTGGTAATAGTGCACCAAATCTTAAGCAGACTCAAAAAAATATTGATATTATGTGATGAATATGGAAGTAATCTAAATTTATTATTAAAACATATTTTTAATAAAGGCATGTTTCAAATAGAAACAATTATAAAACCAGGTGCTAGTTTCAGTGGTGTTATAGAAAACATTGAGTCATTGGCAAGTAAATATACATTAGATGACTACATTATAATAACAGCAGGTGCTAATGATTTTGCAACTAGTAGATATCCCTTAGTTAAAAATATAAACAATAAACTGAAATCCTGCACACATACAAATATTATTTTTACAACTGTACCATTTAGTATTAATAAGAAAATAAACAAGTACATCAATAAATTCAACAATAAACTAAACGATTACATATTTAAGCTAAATAAATACACACAAGGAAATGTGAGTTTAGTAGATATTAATAATAAATTTGGTTCCAAATTAAATAAAAAAGATATTGCTAATAAATTAGCCTGTATGATTAGGAATTCAAGAAATAAAAATAAAACTCTCATATTTGTAAAAATAAATGAAAGTGCAAGTTGTGACAGAACCATTGGTATGGAAATACTTGAAGAAAACCAAGGAATGGATACGGTGATCCAGGAGAAAGGGAAAAAAGCTATTGTACATGAAATTGTAGAAAGAGACATGATACAGAATGCAAATTGTGACAGATCAATTGTTATAGAAATATTAAAAGAGATAGATACGGTGATCCAGGAGAAAAATGAAAAATCTATCGTAGATGAAATCTTGGAAAGTGAGAGTGAAATAAACAAAAATTATTTTTTAGAAATACAGGCCAATCACAATGTAAGTGTAGGCAGTGTAATATAGGCAAAAATGTTAGTTGTGTAAGGAAAAATAGTAATGATATATACATTAGTTTGTTACATTTTAATATTCAGGGAATTGCGAGTAAAACAGAAAAACTGGAAATATTGTTAGATTCCTGCAAACCAGATATAGTATGTTTCAGTGAACATTGCATGAACTCAGATGAGCTCCCATTAATTAGGCTAGAAAATTACACGTTGGTTAACAAATTTTGTCGAAAAACAATGACTAGAGGTGGTGTATGCATATTTGCTAAACAAAACTTATATTTAAAACCTATACACTATGAATTCAATGTAGAGAAGCACTTTGAAGTTTCTGTAGCAGAGATGGATATTCCAAACACAAAATGTAAATTAATAATTATTGTAGTGTATAGGACTCGGACAGTGAGTTGGAGTTGTTTCTGGATAAAATGTATGATTTATTATGCAACTTATATACAAACGAACATCATTTCATAGTATGTGGTGATGTAAATGTTAATTTAGCAAGCCAGAATTCAGAAACTAATCATATTTTTAATCTATTCAATGAGTTTAACCTAAAATGTCATATAGATGAACCAACACGCATAACTGGTAGGAGTAAAACTACAATTGACATTATCTTTTCAAATTTAACAGCTAGTAACATTTCAGTTGCTGATACTTATTTATCAGATCACACCTACCAGATATGCAGATTCAATATTCCTCAAGCAAATATTGATGTAAAAAAATACTAATACATTTAAGCGGGACTTATCTGAAAATAATTTAAACACCCTAAAAAATCTGTTGAAAAATGAGAATTGGCAGGAAATGTATGAAGCCACAAATTTTAGTGATAAATTTAGTGTATTTTATTCGTCTTTTATGTTTCACTTTAATCATGCTATAACTCACAAGAAAATTAAACCAAACATGCACAGAAAAAAATGGTTTAGTGGTGACTTAAAACAGTTACACTATCTTCTGTGTGATATGCATAAAATAAGTAAAGATTACCCTTATAATGCAGTCATTCAAAATAGGTATCTAAAATTAAAAAACATATATGGAAAAAAGGTTACAACTGATAAGGCAAATTATAATAATAGACGAATCAATGAAGCACAGAATATAATGAAAGAGAGTTGGAAGATAATTAATGAGGGAAAGAACAATTCAAAACACATAATTACAGAAATAACAATAAATGACCAAACATTTACTGATACCATAGACATTTGTAATGGTTTTAATGATTTTTTTCTTGGATTTACATTGTCCTAAACCCGATATGACTAAGTTGATACTGCAGCCTAATATTGTAAATAATTTTTATTTATTCCCTACTACTACAACAGAGGTTAGAGAACTGTTGCTTAAAACATCAAAAAAATCAGCACCAGGAATAGACGAGGTAGGAGGTCAGGTGCTAAGAGCTGTAGTGGATGAAATTAGCACTCCACTATCATATCTGATAAATGAATCTTTCACTGGTGGCCATTATCCGGATTTATTGAAGATTTCAAAATCTATTCCAATTTATAAAAACAAGGGGTCCAGAATGGAGGCATGCAATTATAGAAATATTAGTGTACCAAATCAACTTGCAAAAATTTTTGAACTTGCATTCAATAATAGATTAACAAATTTTTTAGAATATCATAAACTCTTAATTCCATGCCAAAATGGATTTAGAAAGAATAGATCAACAATAACAGCTATTCAAAAATTATGTGAATATGTCTATAATGCACTAAATGATAAACGGCAACCAATAGCCTTATTTTTTGACCTGAGTAGAGCTTTTGATACGGTCGATCATGATGTGCTTTTAGAAAAACTTTTAGACTAGGAGTACGTGGTGTAGCCCATCAGTGGATCACCTCCTACTTAAATGATAGAAAGCAGGTAGTGATTATAGATAAGTGTAAATCTAATTTTAGACAAGTTACAACTGGGGTGCCGCAGGGTTCCATTCTCGGTCCCTTGCTATTTTTAATTTTCATAAATGATATGCTTTCCTCATGTATATCACCAAATGCAGTAATCGTTTATGCAGATGATACAAATTTTTTAGTCAGTAATAATTCCTTGGAAACTACAATTACTAAAGCTAATCTATCAGTAAAAGAGTTTTCCAACTGGTGCTTAAGCAATGGTTTAGTTCTAAATGGTAGTAAAACTGTTTTTATGTCATTCTTGCCAAAGAATCTCGTTCATAATTTAAGTGCTTTAATCAAAATCGATGGTCAATCAATAGTCCAAACAAATGAAATAAAACTCTTGGGAGTAACTCTAGATCACAAAATGACATGGGAGAGTCATACGGAAAATTTATCGAAGGAATTAAGTAAGTCGTGCTTTATTATAAGATATTTAAAATCCTCAGTATCACTTAATGTATTAAAATTGGCCTACTTTGGTTTGGTCCAGTCTAAGTTGTCCTATGGGCTAATTTTCTGGGGAAATTCATCACATATTTCTAAAGTGTTTACAGCTCAAAAGAAAATCATACGGTGTATGTTTGGCCTATCCGCACAGGCCCACTGTAAAGATGCATTCATAACTTTATCAGTTTTAACCCTACCATCCCTTTACATATTCTTACTCATAATAAATATAAAGAAACAAGAGAGTCTGTTTATAAAATGCAACAATGTTCACAACTATCATACACGCAGAAATAACGAACTGTACATGCCCTTTTCTAGGTTAAGTCTAGGACAAAATTCTCCCATCTATCAAGGCATTAATTGCTTTAATAAATTTACCCGGCTATTCGGAAATATCAATAATTTTAATTCATTTAAAAAAGTCCTCTTAAAATATTTAGTTGATAATGCATTTTATTCTGTGAATGACTATTTACAATCGTAAATGTAAGTTTTAAACTGTATATGATTTGTCTACTATTTATTGTGTTTTGTTTTGTATATTTATTTATTATGCTCTTTGTTACCTGACTAGTCTGATAAGTTATACTATGTGTAACTTCATAGATGAATAAAGTAAATTATTATTATTATTAAAACAACCGGCGTGTTTTTAATCTTTAGAAAATGTTCAGTAAAAGTACAGTGAACGAGATAGCCGCCAGCTTAAATGAAATCACAAGTACAGTCTGAATTGTTCTAGTTTTAAATCGATACACGCTTGGGTCGCACTTTAGACAACTTTATAAACATAAATGGGTGTATTGTTTTCTGACATAACAAAGACAATGGGATACCAGACAAATTTAATTAAACGGGGATATAGATTTTGTTTGATGCACATGTATCTATGCAGAATTATTGTCAATGGCAGAGTGAACTAACTATTGGATGTACCAATTTATGTGTCTACACCTTTGTATGACGTATATCATGTATCGGAAATGGGGTCTATGAAAAATCATAATTAGATTATTATTAATTTACCTATAACATGTTTGACCTTAAGATTGACATTAAAAAAGCATAATTTGGTGTGTATGTTTTACTCAATCAGCCGTACCGATTTCTCAATTTAGCGAAATCAAAATACAGGACCGGAGAGAAAAAAGGGGCCGAATTGTTAAATGTCAAAAACCACACCCTGTATCAAAAGTTTTAACAATCTGTTTTAAGATTTGGAAAGAGCATAAAAAATAAGGCAAATAAAGTACATTGTCAAATTGCGCGTCTCATCTTTCTATTCACTTTTTTTGATAAAAGGAAATTTTACAAAACTAAGAACCGAGTATCTCATACAAAATAGCGTTTTTCCTTTATAATTGACTAGGAGGACTTTCATATTCAATAAAAAGCCATTCATACAACGTAAGTTCTGAAAAGTATTCAACCATCCAATTAAAACCAACATATTTACACATTATTTTAAAAATTTTAAATTTTTACAAGTAGGCTAAGACTACAACAATTAAAATTACCCAAGATACACTTCTTGATTTTCTAAAAATAATTTGTCTTAGTTTGTAAGATTAGTTTTTTAGTATGTTAATTGGTTGTAAAATTTCCGTTTATCAAAAAAAAAATGAATAGAAAAATGAGACGCGCAATTTGAAAATGTACTTTACTTGCCTTATTTTTTTATGCTCTTTCCAAATCTTAAAACAGATTGTTAAAACTTTTGATACAGGGTGTTGTTTTTGACATTTAACAATTCGGCCCTTATTTGTTATTTTGTGCCCAAAATCTCCCTGTGCTTAGGCAACCAATAATACCAAGCATTGTACTGCGCAAGGCGCTAGCGTCACCTTTCGGGTGTTGTATTTTGTCGTTCATTTGTGGAATGTCGGCTAGAACATCGTGAGGGACAATTTCCGTATGACTAATCTACGGTCAACCGATAGGGATATCAGGAATTTGTTCTAAAATTTAAGTTCCCCCCTTATTTTGGACGCAGTGTAGAACGCGTTAGAGTTCTTTTAGAAGGGAACTTTTACTGGAAACAGGATATAATTGCGATCTTTAGTAAGGGTTCACATTTTGTTTTTCATGAGCTAGCACGTTTATTTCTTTATTATCTAACCTGGTTTGTAATAAACGCTTAATCCTAATACCACATAAATATTGTTTTGAGGAATGTTGTGTTCTGGCACAGCAAATAAAAAGTGAGGTTATGACTTTGGTAGTTCTATTGGAGAAAATGGAAGACACCAGTATCCTCTGTGTTTGAGGCATTGAACTATATCTACGATAGTTCGATGGTTTGAGGTAGGCGAAAGTTCGATAAGTGTTCACGCCTGGGGCGAGGTCTGCATCGTTTTGCATGCCTGGGGCGAAGTTTGTGTCATCCTGCAAGCCTAAATGCGAGGTCTGTATAATTCTGCACGTCGGGAGCGCGGCCCGTCATTATTTTGCAAACGTAAGACTGAAGAGCCTACGTACCTATGTGGCCACCGAATGAATTCCAATTCCAGGTAAAAGGGGACGAGGAAGGGTTTTGAGGAGTACTTACATTTATATGCCGCTGGTAGCTGGTAACTGTATATATTGTTTTGATTTTTATGATAAGGGAGCAACACCCCATTTTGTTTAGTTTAAGTTTGACAACGATACGCTGTGAACTTTCAGTGTGGCCACATTCAAACTTTGTCTGAATCTGTTTCATACACTCTGTAAATAAGATTTGTGTCCTTAGTAAATACTATAATTAGCATTTGAGGTACAGTTATCGTAAGGTAATGTAAATAGTTTTTTTATGTGTTATTCTTTTTTTTTTTTTGAAATTTGTATGAATATAGCCCGTTTCATAGTTGTTGAATTTTATATTTTATTTTAAAGCACCACCTTATAACGAGAACGAATAATTTATGGTAAGTTAAAGTTTAAGTAGCGTAATTAATTAATTATATTAAAATTGAGATAAACTGGATATAAACGCCCTGAATTCTGAGCTAGTTTTTATTTTGTGGTGACACTCAATAACTTATCTGGACTAAGTAGTGATTCGACTTGCTACATTCCCATGCCCAGTAGTTTTGTGATCACATACCTTTGAGGAAAAAGGATAGAACTTTAACAACAAATACAACATCTAAAAAGAATATTTTAAATTGTATAATAACATAGAAAATAAGAATCCAATGCGCTGTTGATATAAAAACTTTAAAACAATGCAAAAAGAAAATATAAAATTGTGTAAATCTGTGTATAATAATTTTGAATTTTGACGATGCTTTGACGTGCCTGTCATAGTAAAAAGCTCGCTTTTAAACAATACTAAATTGAGACGCGAAAATGTCCAACTCCGTTTATTTTTGGGTATTTAATGATATTTCGTGTACATAATAATGTGCCGCAATTTACTGTTGGTTCACTTTATAAATTAGAATAAAATTTGTAGGGAATTTTGATAACAAAAACGAAAAAAAGGACGAGATCGATGAGAAAAATTTTTGAAGGTACGGTAATTTGTTTTATTAAAAATGGCGCGTTACCCTTATTTGTGTAATCTTGGCTGTTAGTGGATAATCAGAGAGTGTTTAAAATCGTAAAATTACTATGAAGTATTTAGATATAATCCACTATGGGTACAATATCGTTGCAAAGTTGTCGTAGTTCCCTTGTGGGGGGTATATTTTGTTCAGTTACTTTTTCTGAGGCGAATGAAGTTGTTTTCCAGTACCTGCAATTTATGTAACATCGCGTCAGCACATAGTAGTAGAAAATCTTTTTTTTTTTTTTTTGAAAAATCAATTCTACTGTATGGTAAAAATTTAATTAAGAATTACTGAACATTATTTTCTTTCCACTGATTAAACAAAATGACCGCCACAATTAAATGCCCCCTAGATAACACTTCCGGACAATTAAATTTTAAATATAAAGGAAATTGGAACCAGCATAGTGCACATAAATACAGCACAATCGCAAGTGCCCCAGCGGAACTTTAATTTAAAAAAAGATCTTTTAACTTTCCATAAATAAACCCCAGCTAACAAGCCACAGCTTAAATCTAGTTAGTATAAAAATTTACTATAACCCATGCATAATTTACGTACCTAATATATCTAATTTAACACAGAGAAAACGTATAACGGAATATGTATGTTAGAACAAAGGGGATGCAACTAAAAGTTTAAAGTACTTCTCTTTAACGTTATAATAATGTTAATGATACTATAATAACAGTACCGCATTTACCCACTTTAGTTTTAGACATAAAAGCTGAGCATAAACATTAAAAGTATGTATACTACGTACGTATTATACATACTACTATCATTATATTTTTAACATATCAATGTATTTACTTTATTTATTTACACCTAAGAACTGCTACCAAAGTTACTTAGAGTCTATTAAGCCGAAAAAACTTCAGGATTCCTGTTACAGGGCGTACATACATAAATACCACCCTCAGACACCAACAACTATAATGTATCCTTGCAGATGTTTACATAATCGTACATATTTTCTGTTTGTATATTATTATTATTTATTATTATATTTTAAATCCAGATGCTGTGCAGAATTTTATAACATTTAATTTGAAAATATAAATCTGACCCTTGTTGACAAATTTTAAAATTATCGTCTGAACGTTATTTGACATTCTCTAATTTTTTTCATTTTCGCTTTTGGGACTTACTACCACATGAATAATTCTTCATAAAAAATATAGTTCGGTACCCAGTACGTTACTGGAAAAATAAACCTCTGCGCTTGCGACTTTACGTCAAAAGATTAGTCTGAGGTTGTTTTTTTTAAACTTATATGAGACACAAATAATAACGTTTCGGAAAACGAATCTTTTCCTTTTTCAAAGTTATTTATCTTTTTTAAGAATATGTCAAGCATGAAACTTGACACATATATTATTTGTTGATGTAATATTCATAGATACTTACATAGAACTGTTGATCCTTAAAACTTATACAATTTTAATTTTGTTCAAATCTTCTTTTAACATCGGTAACCACGTTGTACCAAAATCTACAGAGCAATGGGATAAACATTTTTCTTGATTCAATAATATTATTGCTGATTCCTTAATTTTTCTTTTTTTGCTGCCCCCCTTCCTTCATTAAAATTTTTATGGAATCTCAGTTTATGTCCATTTTCCCAAGCATGTTTAAAAATTTTCGATTTTTCAATTTCACCCTTTCTAATATAACTTTTATGCTCACCTAACCTTACACTTAGAGGTCAAGATGACTCTTCCACATAATATTTATTACACTCACACGGAATACTGTAAATATAGTTTTTTGAATTTTGCTCACAATTTACCGGTTTTGTTTTTGCTAAAATGGATCTCAAAGTATTACTCGTTTGAAATACTGTCCTAACATGAAACTTATCTCTGACACGACGTAGTTTTTCTGATAAACCTTGTATATAAGGAATTATTGTTGTATATTGATATTCAGGTTTTTGTTGCACCGGTATTAAATCTATTCTCAATATTTATTAGGGTCCTATTAGCAAAAAATTCGGGATATTCATTATTTATTGATACCTATTTAATAAATCTTTTCTCATTATTTAATATTTGATCATTAGATGAAATTATTTTTGCCCTGTCATACAAACATTTAACAACGCCCTCTTTAACATGAATTGCCTGGTTGGATTTAAAATTTAAATGTCTATTAGTATGAGTTATTTTTCTGTATACACTAATTTCAAATTTTTTTAACCAAAATATCCAAGAAGGGTAATTCATTATTACTCCCTACTTCCAACCTGAACTTAATGGATGGTTCTTTATCATTAACGTGTTCTAAAAAATTATGTAATAACTCAATATGTATTATAGAGTCCAAATTTCAAATATATCGTCGACATATCTCGACTTAACACAAAAGCGTGCGGTTATTTTCGTGGTTGTGTTTGATTTGGTTCTTGCATAAAATGCTCTTAGCAATGGCGCAGTCATTACTGTTTGTGTATAAACTACAAAATATTATTGAAAATTACGATGATCTTACAACAGATGGATCTAATATTCTATGTACTCCATGCAACCGACGTTAAGTATTTCATATACGCCGTGATTGTGAAGATATTTAAATTCGGCTATCCATCGATGGAATATTGCTGGTACAGTTACAAAAGAGTAATTTTTTTATAATTTGTGTGTCATGTTCTGTGCATGTAGTCTGTCTTGGAACGTAGTTGACAATGCTAAGTTTAGAAGAGGTTTTTTGCAAAATACGTACCAGGTGATCCTTTACCCAGCAGCCATACATTGCGTAAAACATATCTGCCAAGTGTGTATAAAAATGTTTTGAGGAATATTATAGAGGACGTAAGAAATAAATTTGTGTGAGTGACAGTGGATGAAACAACTAACTTTCGGTATAATAAGGTTGTTTGTTAATTTTATACTAAGCATTTTGAGTATTCAAAAGGATTTGTGATGTACAAAGTAAATTAGCGAAACCATCAGACAGCAAAAGTCGAGCTGTAAACAATAAACTAAAAAGTGTTTTACATAGGAATCTGGGATACAAAACAATGTGCACAATTAGTGAAAATTATCTCCGCGGTTTGTCAGTGACTGACCATGTGAACTATTTAGAATTTGCACCATTAACCCCGGTAGAACGTTCATTTTCCTTGTACAAACATATGTACAGACCAAGTCGCCCAAATTTAACAGCCACGAACGCAGAACAAATATTAGTTGTGGCCATGTATTTTAATACGATGGCAGTCATTGTGATTATACTGCATCAAGCGGTATGTATTTCATTATTCATTTATACTTTTGCTTTTATTTGTCTACATTCTTCTGTCAACTATATGAGGCAGTGGTACCTATCGATCCTGGACTCCGGTCTAGTTTCCTTTCCCTGCCTAAGACAGTCAAATATAGTTTTTTCCCATAGAACTGAATATGGCCATATTAAATATAAACCAAAATTTGAACTTTATACAGGGTGGGGCAATAGAGCGTCGGACCTCGATATCTCGAGTTCTATGATAGCTAGAAATTTTTTAAAAAATTGCAAGTAAACTAGCTAAAAAAGTCTATAACTGGAAATTATTTTCGAACATACAGGGCGAGCCAAGACGAAATTACAGGACCAAGTGCCTTCTTTTTTAAATGGAATGCTATCTATATCAGTACATTTTTTGAAGCCTCTTTTCTAGGCTCTATTCATTCCTGTATTATTATTGGCTATCTCCCAACCACTTTGATGTAATGAATTTTTTTGTTGAAATAATGCCATCTGCAGATGGATATTAAAAAAAATCACCACAGTCACAATTATGGGTTTTAAAAAAAACTTATGTGAATACCAGTTACGAGACATCTAATTAATGTTTTTGAATCATTTTCATTTCCTAAAAAATGTACAGGGTGGCCAAAAATTAGTATTCAATTAAGAACTGTTTAAATTGAATTTTCTCAATTTTTTCAAATGGAACACCCTGTATATTTATCAACAATGTGATGTAAAAATGAAAAACAAACATTTTTTGTAAGACTTCCCTATGGCGAATTGCAACCATTTTCGTTTTATAAATAAATAAGTGTCAAATTCAAGAATAAATTTCAAAAAAGAGGTTCCCTCAAATAATTCATTAGAAAAATTTATAATAGGTGTTCGACGTGTTGCCCATTTTGATTGACACACGTCTTAATGCAATTTTGAAATGAGGCCATTTAGTGGGACCATTTCCATTGAAATGAGTAAATAGCATTTAACCAGTCCTTTACTGTAATGTTTTTTTGTACATTTTTTTTGCTGTTTTCGTTATTCAACAAGCAATAAAACCTCAGTTTGGTATAAACTCTCGTGTACAAAGGAGCATTTATCACACTTATCGGTCGTTAGTTACAATTTGTATTGAATTTAAAATATTTGGAATTTTACAATATGAATTTTAATAAAGCGGAACTTGTAGACATGACTTTTGTTTTGGGCGAGTTAGACAGAAATTGTTTACTTGCCAACGAATTATCCTGAAAGAAGGCTTCCTGATGTTAGCAGCTTCCAAACTTTTGTGATTTTTGAAATGTCGAATATAAAAAAAGTGAAAGAATAAAACGTGTTGTGAACGAAGAAAATGAGTTTTCTGTGGTGGTGGCAACGGTTGAGAATCCCCATTTAGTAGGAGTACAGGAAACGGTCTGTGGGTCGAATCTTAAAAACAAATAAGTTGTATGCATATCATATTCAAATGCACCAGGAATTATCTAATGACGATTTTCAAAAGCGCCTACAATTTTGTAATTGGGCCAGAGGTAAAATGCAAGTTGATGTCAACTTCTTCAATAATGTTTTATTCACTGATGAGGCAATTTTTCATAAAAATGGATTTGTTAATAGGCACAATTTCCATTATTATGCTTCGGAAAATCCTCACTTTTTTATGCAAGTTGATAACCAACACAGATGGTCTATAAACGTTTGGGGAGGAATTATTGGAGAACATGTAATAGGGCCACATTTCTTTGATGGTACATTGACTGGAGCTATTTATCTTCATTTTTTGGAAAACTATTTGCCACAATTATTGGTAAATCTCCCTGGAAGAATTCGAAATAGGATGTGGTTTCAGCAAGATGGTGCTTCACCACATTATTTAAATGCAGTTAGAGACAACTTAAATAATACCTACCCTCATCAATGGATTGGAAGAAATGGACCCACTAAATGGCCTGATAGATCCCCAGATCTTACAAAAATGGATTTCTTTTTATGGGGATACGTGAAGGAAATTGTTTATAGAGACACACCAAGAACAGTACAAAATATGAAGGAAAGAATAATAACTGCCTTTAGATCTATCACACCGGCAGTTTTAGGAACAGTGGGAACCTCATTTCAAAAGCGCATAGAGATGTGTGTCAATCAAAATTGCCAACATGTGGAACATTTATTATAATTTTCTCTACTAAGTTATTTGAAGAAACCTCTTTTTTTAAGTTTATTTTTGAATGTTGTAATTATTGCTCAAGAAAACGAAAATGGTTGCAATTAGCCATAGGGAAGTACTCACAAAAAATGTTTGTTTTTCATTTTTACATCACATCGTTGAAAAATATACAGGGTGTTCTATTTGAAAAAAATTGAGAAAATTCAATTTAAAAAGTTCTTAATTGAATACTAATTTTTGGCCACCCTGTACATTTTTAGGAAATGAAAAAACATTAATTAGATGTCTCGTAACTGGTATTCACATAAGATTTTCTTCAAACCCATAATTGTGACTGTGGTGATTTTTTTAATATCCATCTGCAACATATTTAAAAAAAATTCATTACATCAAAGTGGTTGGAAGATAGCCAATAATAATATAGGAATGAATAGAGCCTAGAAAGAGGTTTCAAAAAAATGTACTGATATACATAGCATTCCATTTAAAAAAAAAGGCACTTGGTCCTGTAATTTCGTCTTGGCTCGCCCTGTATGTTCGAAAACAATTTCCAGTTATAGACTTTTTTATCTAGTTTACTTGCAATTTTTTAAAGAATTTCTAGCTATCGTAGAACTAGAGATATCGAGGTCCGACGCACTATTGCCCCACCCTGTATATGTATGGTCAATTAAAAAAGCTGCATCAATCAATAATGTAAAAATCTTGGTGTATATTTTGATCCCTCACTAAGCTCTTCTGATCACTTATAGATAAATAGTATTTGAAAAAATCCATTTATTGACCAAAACCGTTATACTCGTTTAGAAGACTTCTAGATGTAAATACTAAAATACTGCTTTCCAAAATCATGGCTCATTCACACGTAAACTATGTGGTACATGTAGTATAAGGGTGTTTCCGTCTTAGTGATCACCACCATATAGAAAAGGTCATTTTAAGCAAAATATTCTTAATGAACATACTCTTCAAACCTCTTCATTTTCGAGATACAGGGTGTACAAGTTTCTAAAAAAAATCGACTTTTCCGATTCTCTTGTGAATGAAAGAACAATGTTTCGCGTGGATGAAATATTTGTTGAATTGCTTTCTACAAACGTGCCAATATTCATGTTGATAGATTCACCAGTGACGTACTTACTGGGTGCATTTTCCCATTTTCTTAAAAAAATAATGACACGCCAATGTCTGAATGGCAATATTCCACCATTTTTGGAATCCACAGAAATTTCAAGAAGAAAAACTATTCTTTAATTTTTTTCCTAGGTTGCACGGTTTTTGAGTAAAAGTGAAGTTATATTCGGAACATCGATGCCCACTGCAATTATTCAATCTTCAACAAAATTTTATTAATATTAAGAAAAAAAGGAAAAAAAAAGATTTTTTTTTTTTGGTGGGGGGAGGGGGGGGGGGGGGGGGGGGGGGGCGGGGGGGCGCCGGGGTGGGGGGGGGGTTTTTGGGGGAAAAAAAAAAAAAATGAGGAAGAAAATTATTTTGAAATTGGCCCCGGGGGTTTTGGGGGGGGAGGGGCGCTTGTTTTTGGGAAAATTTTTCCCCCTTTTTTTTGGGGTTTTGGGGGGGGGGTGGGGGGGGGGGGGAGAAATGGGTTTTTTTCCCCGTTTTTTGTAATTTTTTTTTTTGTGAATAGAGGGGGGGGGGGACATGGGGAAATAAAAAAAAAAAAAGGGGGGGGGGGGGGGGGGGGGGGGGGGGTTGGAAATGAGCGGGAAAATGGGCCGATTGCTAATTGAGTAAGGCTTTGGCTACAAAATATTTAGATTGTCAATCATTTGACAGAAGGTAAAGTGTTTTTTCGTTGTTTATTTAAATAATTTTAAAAACTCTTTGGCAATTTTTGTAACTTATTTAGGTATTGAGTTAATATTTAGAATGCCATTTCGATTTACCAATGAAGAGTACGCAAATATTCATTACATGTATGGATTTTGCAATGGAAATTTTGCTGAAGCTGCAGTGGAATACCGTAGGCGATTCCCGAATACAAGACATTCACATCCAGGCATTCTCGGAGAGCACATCAGATTTTTAGAAAAAATGAACTTGCAAGAAGACAGGAGCAAAACAGAAATTTGAATAATGTTGTGAGGAACAGAAACAGAAGCAGGACGAACCTTCGAATGTTTGATAGGGACCCATCTATGAGTATTCGAGGAGCATCAGGAATTCTTCACATTCCGTTACTTTTGTATGGAAAGCTTTATGAAAAGACCAGCGAGGTGCATACCATTTGCAGCCTGTTTAAGGTTTACATTCAGGTGATAGTGAACACCTTTTAAATTTTTGTTATTTCCTGTTGAATTGTGTGAGAAATAATCAAAACTTTTTGTAGAAAACATTGTGGTCTGATGAATCCTGCGTCACCAGAAGAGGAGTAGTTAATCCTCACAACCTGCATGTTTGGGACCACGAAAATCCACACAGAAACATGCCAAGAAATTTCTAGAATGAGTTCAGCGTAAATGTATGTCTTGATTTATGGGGAAACAATATTATTGGCCCCTATTTTCTACCTCCCAGATTAACATCAGCATTATTTCTGAAATTTCTTGAAACAACGCATGCCGATATGTGGGATAATTTTGATCTTGGTTCAAGGCTCGGTTTCAGCTTGACGGTTGTCTGGCTCATTACGAATAGTTCGAAAAATGCAACTTATCTGAATCGAAGGATAGGACGTGACGGACCAGTTTCATGGCCGCCCCTTTCACCAGATCTCACTACTCTTGATGTTTTGCTTGAGGTTTTATAAAAGATAAAGTTTATTCTACCCCAGTTGGCAGCGGCGAAGCATTAATTGAGAGAACAGAAACTGCCTGTAATAAAATACGACGAAATCAATTACTAAAAGTTCGGCAGTCCATTATAAAGCGATGCCGAGTTTGTATTCAAGAAAATGGGTGTCACTTTGAACATCTTCTTTAGTTTAGAAACCAGCTATTTGATTTATGTTTCATCCAGTTAAAATGTTTCACTTTCAAATTTAAATTTTTTTATGTTACTTTAAGTTCTTGTTAATAAATGATTAAGAGTGACCTTATTTATTATTGTTGTGTATAGGGTGGGCCAAGACTATTTTACCCTAGTTTCGTATCAAGTTTCTCTTTCAGCCATATTAATTTCGTCAAAAAAAAAAAAAGGACCCATAGCCTACTCTAATATCGTCTATTGTAGCAGATACAGCAAAGCTATTAAATTTTATTCGGAAACCGTGCAACCTAGGAAAAAAATTAAAGAATAGTTTTTCTTCTTAAAATATCTGAAGATTCCAAAAATTGTGGAATATTACCATTAAGACTTTGGCGTGTCATTATTTTTTTTAAGAAAACAGTAATATGCACTCACTAAGTACGCCACCGGTGCATCTACGTGAAAATTGGCACGTTTGTAGAAAGCAATTCAACAATAATTTCCTCCATGCAAAAAATTATTATTTCTTTCCATTCACAAAATAATCGGAAAAATGATTTTTTTTTTAGAAACTTCAATACCCTATATCTCGAAAATGAAGAGGTTTGAAGAGTATATTTATTGAGAATATTTTGCTTAAAATGACCTTCTCTATACTCTGCTCATTAAAACGGAAATACCCTGTATAGGGTTCTTGTTTTTCACAAGAAAACTTTCGAACTAGTATCGTAGACTAAAAGATACAGCAAGCCTTTCATCAGAAATTTTTTGAACTTAAAAATACTGTTAAATATCACTTCAAATTACAACTATTTGACGAAATGACTGTCACGGACGGGTTTCAGTTTATTAAATTTTTAAACACACAAAAAAAAGTCTATAATGAAAGCAACGAAACTGTCGAGCTTTATTTTTCTCATCTATGGTAAACAGCATTTCATTTTTATTTTTAAATTATCATATAAAAATATAACGTGAACGTATAAATATTTTGGGAGGAAGGAAACATATGAACGGATATAAATTCCATCAAAACAAAAGGTAAACAAACTCTACCTAACTAGGTCAGCTTAGGGTTGTACAGAATTAATTAAAGCTTCTGGTGGACTTTGATAATCTAAATCAATAAATCACAAACAAAAAAAATATACCACACAAAATATACACGATGTAGTAAAAATTGTACACGGAAAAATTAAGTTGCCGCATGTAACACAACCCCTTTGCCCCGAAAATAACCTTGCGCTGGAGGGGATACACGTTTAGGAACAATTGACACATGCCAATAACCAATGTATACTGAGATTATTGTCTAAATTTTTTTTTAATTCTTCCTTTTTCAATATATAAATATATATATATATATATATATATATATATATATATATATATATATATATATATATATATATATATATATATATATATATATATATATATATATATATATATATGAACAGAGAATGAATTTGACGCGGGTTTAATTACATTACAGTAAAAAACAATCAGAATTAACGGGTACGCCCGCATAAAGAAAAAAACTGCACGGTGGAAAATGCAAAAATTGCAAATGGCAGAAAGATGCAAACCGTGGACACGTGTTTCTGACTAATTGGTCTTCATCAGCACGGTGTAGCTGAGTTAAAATGATGGACAAAACTCAAAAAAGACACTAAAGGAAAACCACTGACAGGGAGCCATTCGCACCTTTGTGGCTTCCACTTGGATGACTCCGGTATGGGA